>OZ029924.1:21752376-21772376 GCA_964023275.1 Norana najaformis | reverse complement strand
ACGAGGCCATAAAGTCTGCCATTCCAACCAGCTCTGCACAAAATGGGGTCAAGTCCATCCGGAATCAAGGGTTCAGTTATTTCACTATGCAGTTGTGTAGCCTCGTGAAGGTTTAAGTTGGTATGTAGCTATGGCATGGACTTCACACATACATACATACATGCATGCATGTATACATGCATGCATACATACACACTTATTTATACATACATAAATGAATACATATATGCATGCATGTATACACTTATAATAAAAACATACATACATACATACATACTGTACGTACGTACGTACATTTATGCATACATTCATACATATACATACATAAAAGTATACATATACACCTTTCCTATATATTAACTTGTCGTTCTGAACAAATTCTGGCTTTATTTATGTTGTTGGAAGTGCTTTCGAGACGTATTTAAAAGGCATTATATAAAGTATAGCACCATGGCATTAGATCATATACATGCATACATACATACATACATAACCCAAAATCCTCTGTTACTCCTCACCCTAAAGTAATCTATTGGGGTTCAATCGAGCATTCTCCAGATTTTAGCGGATAAGTACTTTTCTAAATATCGTTGATTTAAAGATGCTGTCATATCGAAGATGATTCGTAATCGTAATCTCGAGATTTCTACAGCGCCCGACGAAAGCCAAGTCGCGGAAACCAGCTTATTCAAAGGCGCTGAGTCAAAACAAAATCGGCAGGCAAAAGGGTTCGGTTCCAGGTCAAGATCCAGGAGTCAGGCAGTCAGACAGTCGGACGAATACGTTGGAGGGTGTTTGAAGTTGAAGCGAGAAGAGAGACAAGGGGAAGAGGAAGAATCAAGAAAAGATTTTCGGAAAAGAAATGTTTTCAGTTTTGAGTGAAAGACATCGTTACAACACCATGTATACAAAATACACGTTGTAAACTATGCTACGGGGGTCCCTGAGAGGTATGCTGCCGGCAGTCTACCCAACCTAAAAACCCCTATGGGGAAGCTAAAGGTTGGATTTTCCCAATGTTCAAGCAGAGACGGGGTTTCTCCCCTCCCCACTCTGGGTTACAAGTCAGTGGACTAAATGTCTTGAGTCGACTTTAGCAGCATTAATCACGTGATGCCCTTCTTGTGTCGGCGCAATATAGCTTCTTTACGGTGTCGTTCGTCTTCGCCGGACGCTAATAAAGGAGCCTCCTCGAGCGAATATCAACACCAATCGATAGACGGACATACACGTCGGAATTAAGCCCTACAGGACATCCTCTAGTCTGACCGTTAACGAGTCCGATTCGAAAGAAATGACCTAGAAAGGTCACGTACTGAAATTAACCAACCGGCTGCTGCCTCCCAGCGGTGGGTGACGTTGCACGCACGTCCAAGTTGATTGAACACTGTTGATTGAACACGAGAAAACGAACCTTTAAATTATTGTTAAAGTAACTGTCTAAATATTTTAAAATGTCAATAAAACTAAAGCTGCTTTGTTCGTGTTATTATTATAGCAAACGCAATTAAAATTTTAATTGGAATTCGACCCCGCTTCTACAACGGTTCATGATATTCACTGCGATTTTTGCTTGAGTGACCATCGATTGATGCTTTGGGCATTGTGATAACGGCGCTATAGCAGTCTTTAGATTAGATTAGATTTAAACAGTTCCAGTCCAACCACACAATTGTAGGCCTATAGGCCTATCGAAGACTCGTTTCTGTCCACGGTTATCTGGCACCCAAGAAAAATCCGAACGGCAAAATGAAATGGAATCCACATAGATAAATACACATATACATACATACATACATACATACATACATACATACATACATACATACATACATACATACATACATATAACATGCATGCATACACACATACATACATACATACACACATACATACATACTTACATACATACATGCATACATACATACATGCACACATACATACATACATACACACATATACACATACATACATACATACATACTTACATACATACATACATCCATACACACATACATACATACATACACACATACATACATACATACATACATACATACATACACACATACACACATACATACATACATACATACATACATACATAATATAAGATGACATAGGCCTATATAAAATGATATATAAAAATGATATAAATAAGTAACGAGAGACTAAAGCATATATTTTATAACATATATAAAACGATTACTATAATGCATTACGCCGAACTATTTGGATATATAATATAGTTCGGCGGACATATATATATATATATTATATATATATTATATATATATTATATATATATAATATATGTCCGCCGAACTATATTATATATATAGCCTGTCTTTACATATATATATATATATAGGTGGCGTTACATATGTGAAATAGATGAATATAGATATGATGACATGAAATGAATCGCCCGCGTTTTGATCTTTGAACCATTCGGCCACCGCGTTCCACTTGAACTGTTTAGGAGAGGCTGTCAGATATATCAGCCTTGCTTTTTCTGATCCCTCCTCCTCTAAAATCCTTTCCAGGTTCCTCCTCTTCTCACCACTCCAAACACCATCGCTCTCGGGAGTTGCTTGAAAGGTGCTATATAAATTTTGTTACATTACATTATATTACCATCCACCGTAGCCGTCTACCTGTCCACCGACTTAACCTATCGACCCTGTCCACCGACTTGACCTATCGACCTGGCATTGACCTGAACTTGATCATACCTGCATCAGCGATTTTGTTTTGATTAATCGCCTGTAAATAAGCTGGTTCCCGCGACTTAGCTAGTTTGTGGCGCTAAAGAAATCAGGTGATTACGATTACGATTGAATGGCGTTACGATCTAAAGTGTAGGCCGAGTAAGCCATTCTCTTACACTAGATTATATTAAATTAGATTAGATTACCTCGGATTACATTACATTACATTAAAGGTCTATTTCTACTGTTTCGTCCTGACCTCATGATCTCCTACCTGTTTCTACCTGAACCCTTTCTGCCTATCGATTTTGTTTTGAATGAGCGCCTGTGAATAAGGTGGTTCCCGCGACTTAGCTTTCGTTGGGCGCTGTAGAAATCTCGAGTTTACGATTACGATTACGATGTTTTACAGCCGTAGGGGCAACGACCTTTTGTAGAGTAGGCTACCTCTACGAACGGTCGACACCCTCCTTCCTCTTATTTCTCTCTCTCCTCTCTAATCCCAAACAAGCTGCCACGCTCTCTCGGTCTGACTTTTGGATCTTGACCTAGAACCGAACCCTTTTGCCTATCGATTTTGTTTTGACTGAGCGCCTGCGAATAAGCTGGTGCCCGCGACGTGGCTTCTTTCGTTGGGCGCTGTAGAAATCTCGGAATTACGATTACGATTATGATTACGAAGGGTCGATCGCCATAATGAGGATGGCGATTTCCAATGACGAACGCCGAACTTGGCCGTCGACCTCTGTGTAATACAATTAGTTTGCCCGAATACACGGACGGTTTATCTAAGACTGGTTTTTTCGATGGCTAGCAGCGCTGCACTGCATTATGGCTGTCGATGCTGATTTTGTTTATGTGACCTCCTTCATATCTTTGCCTTGCCTTTTACGACCCTGCTGGAGAAGAGTCAAGGTCACCGTGAGCTCATTCAAGGTCATTTGAACACGACTGTCTGGAAAGCGCCTATCGAGGCTTGTTGTGTATGCGTTTATGACAACAGACAAACCAAAGAAACATTAATAGGCGTACAGAGAGAAAGAAATAAATAGAGAGCGAGAGAGAGAGAGTGACAGACAGACAGACAGAGGCAGAGGCAGAGACACAGAGACACAGAGACACATACACAGACAGACAGACAAAGAGAGGAAACACATAGCTTAGGAGACAGATGGGAGATAGCGAAGAGGCGATGAAACACAGAAGCAGGCATAAGACAGAATAAGAGGCAGGTAGAAAATTACAGAGAACGACGAAGAAGACAGTAAAACAAACAAAATATGGGCGATATTCAGATTGAGACAGACAGACAGACAGACAGACAGACAGACAGACAGACAGACAGACAGACAGACAGAGACTTACGACCACACGGGCTAATAATAAATGCCAATGACACTATCATTCAGCCAAGATATTGCGCCTCTTGTGCGTTCGCTTCAGTAGTCCGTCTGTCCATCCGTCCATCCGTCTTTGCGAAGGCCTTTCATGTGAGCCCGAATACGTAACGACTGCATTATGCAGTGGTCATTCATCATTAGCAATTTCCGAGGAAATTAATACGAGGATCGTCCAGTGCAGCACATATACAGCATATACAACATTGGCGAAATAACAGACTGCCCTCCATCTAAAAAGTCCTTGTCATGGGATGGTCTCTCAGTCGCAGAAGAGAACAGCATGGACGTGCAACTTCTGCTCAAGGACGCTGATAAAAGTCTGTGTATGTCTGTGTGTGTCTGTGTGTGTGTATCTGTCTGTGTCTGTCTGTGTGTCAATCTGTCTGTCTGTGTGTCTGGCTGTGTGTGTCTGGCTGTGTGTGTCTGTCTGTGTGTCTGTCTGACTGTCTGTATGTCTGTATCAATGTCTAAAATCTTATCTTATAACTTCTATGGCGCCTGTGTGTATCTGTCTGTGTGTGTGTCTGTTGATCTGTTTGTGTATATGTCTGTGTGTGTGTCTGTGTGTGTGTCTGTGTGTCTGCCTGTATGTCTGTCTGTCTGAATGTCTAAAATCTTATCCTATAATTTCTATGGCGCCGTTACTATAACGCACAATACGTGCTCTACTGCGAGACAACCAAAGCCTACGAGCATTTCGAGTGGCATTAAGACTTCATGCTTCAATCAGACATTATCTTCTATAGGGCGCGGTCCATTGAGGCAGCGCCTAACAGTCGGAATGTGGATAAACAGACGGGGGGTGGCTGCCACTCCACCGGGACATCTTCAGGGACGATCAGTCGGCGACAGAAAGGTCGTTAAAGGTCGAACACTCGGGAATTCCTAGCGACAGTTACTGCTGACCTACTATGTGAACATAGAGCAGGAGTCCATTAAACGATGAGTCTATGCGTACACGTGTGCATGCTGGCATGTTTACGTATGTATGGATGTATGTATGGATGTATGTATGTATGGATGTATGGATGTATGTATATATGTATGGATGTATGTATGGATGTATGTATGTATGGATGTATGTATGTATGAATGTATGTATGGATGTATGTATGTATGGATGTATGTATGTATGGATGTATGTATGGATGTATGTATGTATGGATGTATGTATGGATGTATGTATGGATGTATGTATGGATGTATATATGTATGGATGTATGTATGGATGTATTTATGTATGGATGTATGTATGGATGTATGTATGGATGTATGTATGGATGTATGTATGTATGGATGTATGTATGTATGGATGTATGTATGTATGGGTGTATGTATGTATGGATGTATGTATAGATGTATGTATGGATGTATGTATGGATGTATATATGTATGGATGTATGTATGGATGTATATATGTATGGATGTATGTATGTATGAATGTATGTATAGATGTATATATGTATGGATGTATGTATGTATATATGTATGTATGGATGTATGTATGGATGTATGTATGGATGTATGTATGGTTGCATGCATGTAAGTGTGAATGTATGCATAGATATGTGTGTATGGATGTATGTATGTATGTATGGATGGACTGATGGATGGAAAGATGGGTTGGATTTGTGGGCGAGTGGTTTGATGTATGTATATAAGTATGTATGTATCTATGTATGTATGTACATTTGAGCGATTCTCAGAGTATTTGAGTTGCTCCCAAAAGTCGCTATATAATTAACATGCATATTTATGCAGGCTATGTTATATAGGCCTGTTGCATATGCACTTATGCCTTCAAGTTTTTGACCTATGCTGAACAGCAGTCGCATCCATGGACGACATGAGATGGTCTTTGCTGTTTTACTGGGATCACATGAACCTAATGACTCGTTTTATCGCCTTTCGAGATCGGTTATTGCGCCAACGGGCTGAGATGGGATATCAGGAAAGTGTCTGGATAACTTCTGCACTTGACGATCCTCATATAGCGCTAAATAAAGTCATTCTCTGCAGGCTTGTGGTTATTTGTGCGCGACTATGGATCGACGACCGCGTTCATCCACATTAGCCGGAAATAAATCAATTCTGTGATCGATTTGTTTCAAGTTGTTGTGTTGCTAACTTTGTGCAGGTGAGCGGAGAAAACTTCTTCCCCTTATCTATCTTGCAGATCCGATTGTAAACACCATCCACCATAGCCGCCTGGCTGCCTGCCTGCCTGACTCTTGGAGCTTGACGTGGAACCGAACCCTTTTGCCCATCGATTTTGTTTTGACCGAGCGCCTGTGAATAAGCTGGTTTCCGCGACTTTCGTTGGGCGCTGTAGAAATGTTGAGATTACAATTACGATTACGATTACGATTGCATGTTGTTAAATCGAGATGTAGGCCTTACATGGATTTCGACCAGGCCTCTTCTTCAACCACGGTTTCATGCGATAGATTGATGCATTTCGCATTATGATAACGGCGCTACATAAGTCATTAGATCAGACCAAATTAGATTAGGTCTTACTCGAGTAGGGCTGAATGTTAGGCCGCCACTAACCCTGAACTTTTTTATCAAGACCAAGGATATAGCCTGACTTTTGACCTGTAGGTACTTTCCAAGACACCTTACAAATTCAACCTTGTAGCCAACTAGTAATATACTGGCCTAGTTGGCTACGTTGATTAAAGCGTACGTGAAGGCGCCTCTGTGCGTGAGGATGCCGGTTCGAAAACTGACCGTGGCGTAGGTCTATTTAAGAAATTTTAATCTCGGGCTAGCACGGTCCGTAGGCCTACACGAGGACCTTAAATGGCGTGGTACCCATTCAAATGGGTAGCGGTGGTTAAGAATCTTACCCAATAAATTCGTTTAAAATTGAGCAGGGTCGAGACCGTACGGACGCCATAGGAAAACATTTACACTTACATTCAGTTCACTTTTTTCTGTAAGCAGTGCAAGAGAGTTTGCAGAGCTGCAGCGGCTGAAAATTGCTTGCAGCATCTGCTGAAGATAATGGGCTAAAATGTAATATAATGTAATGTAATGCAATATAATGCAATGCAATGCAATGCAATATAACATAATATAACATAATTTAATATAGTACAATATAGTATAGTATAGTATAGAATATTATAGTATAGAATATTATAGTATAGAATATTATAGTATAATATAGTATAATATAATATAATATAATATAATATAATATAATATAATATAATATAATATAATGGGCTATGGTTTTTACATGTGGCTCAATGAGAAAATAATCGAATAAAATGTAAATGTAGACCTACACGGTTTTCTATAGCGACCGTATGGCCTCGACCTTGCTCATGAATAGTAAATATATAGTAGTCTACTATCAGCCCCTTGCAACTTGTTACGGCTGTGCTTTTTCATTCGGGAGTATGGACACGGGAGACTATATTTCGCAAGAGGGAACAGAGGTGGGTCAGAAATGAACTCCGGGCCAATTTTTTCATAGCTAGGTTGTTGACTTTTGGAATAGGGAGTCGTGCGCCAACATCCCTCCGCAGATTCATTTCTGATAGTAATCGTAATCGTAATTCCGAGATTTCTACAGCGCCCAACGAAAGCCGCGCCGCGGGGACCAGCTTATTCACATGCACTCAGTCAAAACAAAATCGATAGGCAAAAGGGTTCGGTTCCAGGTCAAGGTCCAAAGGTCTGACGGAGAGACAGTGTGGCAGCTATGGGGGGGATTGGGGTTGGAGAAGAGAGAGAGATAAGAGGAAGAAGGGGTGTCAGAATAGGATCGCTAGGGTTTTACACGCAAGACATGAATCTTTTTCTAGCTTGGCTTTTGTCTCGTTCTTCCTCATATCTTTCTCTATCTCGGCCTCCAGTCTCCTCCTCCTATCTGAAATTCGGCAACCGTGCCTTAATCTATGCGGCGCCAGATCTTTAGAACGAACTCCCGAAAGATCTCGGCCAGTTCTCTCATCCTCTTTTCTCGCCCGTCAATACGACCACCCCTCCGCTTGCCCTCTCTCCTGCAGCTTTTGAATCTTATCCTGCTTCCGCATCAACACCATCCCATGATTACTATCACCAACGATTTCCACCGTAGCACTCTGTTTTCTCCCTGGCTTGTGTTCTCTCCCTGGCTTGACGCACCATCCCATGATTACTATCACCAACGATTTCCACCGTAGCACTCTGTTCTCTCCCTGGCTTGTGTTCTCTCCCTGGCTTGACCCACCCCGGATTCTGACCCGGCACCGAAACTGATCAAACGACCTGGCTCTTGCGCATTTGATATAGCGCTGGTAAATAATCTAGTCTACTTGGCGCATTGTTGTGAAGAGCTGAGAGATCTCGAAAATTTTCGAGATCTACATTTACATACATTAGGCCTACATTTGAATCTTCTTATCAGAGTCGGCTGTTGAGTCGTAGGCCCGTGGGCCAAAGCATAGGCCTACAGTCAATTCCGTTGTCAAAATAGAGTAGCGTCTGACATCTGAAGATAAGAAAGCGTTATTCTCTGAGACGTGAAGAAGCGATCCCCTAGTAAGAAAGCAATCCCAAGCGCTTTTGCCCCAGCATCTTCATCTCGACACACAGACATCTGAGCTTTCTAATATTAATAGGTCTAATCTAAGAACTTCTATAGCGCCACTGTAATAATGCTCAAGGCATCAGTCAGTGGTTGCTACCATCGCTATGCCTATATTGCGACTGCTAAAGCAGGCCCCGGATACACCTCAGTCATGTCCCGTTTCAGGCTGCTTCTTACCAAGACACATCTTTTAAAGATATCTTATGACTGTAGTTGATTTTTGAACTCATGTACAGCGCCCCTTTCTTCGGCCTCGGCTATATAAATTGTCTTTTATTATTATTATTATTATTATTATTGTTATTGTTATTGTTATTATTATTATTATTATTATTATTATTATTATTATTATTATTGTTATTATTATTATTACCAACGAACACCCTTTCGATGGCACCCCGCCCTTCCCCAGCAGCCAAATGTAGTTTATGGACGCACCCCGAGGGTCGTCGACGCTGCCGTCGTCGTGTTGTAATCATGGCGTCTTCCTGTAGGAGAGAGCCGACGGAATCGTCGAAACGCAGCTGCATCTTGGCCAACCGAAGACGGACAGCTTTCGACAGTACACCCTTATCGTCGAAAATCACATCGGAGTCAGCAAGACTGACGTCGAACTCAGCCAAAGTAAGATTCCTAGTTGCAGGGTCGTGTGCCGAGCCACCTCTCCCAACAGAAACCTAGGAATTTCTGTATATTATATAATATACTATGGCGAGGTGAGAGCAGAAGTTGCAAGCATGCTGCAGCCTGCAGTGCTTAAAATATTAAATATTTTTTATATAAAAATATTGTTTGAATACTGTTTAAATAGGTTATATGTTCATGTAAGTAATTGGGATTGTCAAGATCAAGTGTTGGGTATCAAGCTGCTTCATCCACTACATTAAGAATGGACTGCGTGATGACCAAACATTATATATATATAAATGCACATATACATATATGGATATATATAGCCGGGTACAGTTGATACATGATATTCCCTTGATCCATAAAACTTTTATAGTTGTCATCCATTCATTCATTCTCTGCACAGCACATGCACTAATTTTCACTCAGAACGGACTTGTGGTGAGCTGTTAAAACTATAATTATGAAGGAGTTATTAAGAGAACAACAAGTGTCAGAACCTCTGAGAGATGTTCAAAAAGCATGTGTGTAATTGCTAAGACGTAAGTGTAGTGTAATGGAAGTAACAAGACATTTATATAGCACCTTTCAAGCATCTCCCAGAAGCTTTCATACATGCATACATGTACCATATGTGAAGAGGTACTTGGAGTGCATCAACTGATGCCTAGTGCATCATTACAATGGCGCTATAGAAGTTATAACTTAGAATATATTAGATTTGATACATGCATACCATAGGTAGAGAGGGATGTACATTGATTTTAGAATTTCGTAAACAGTCGTCATCGAAGATGGGTCCGCAGTCCGACTCAGTTGTTGCGTCAGGCAACCGAACTGACAGTGCTGCCACCGCCATCATTCAGGAACCGAGTCATGTGCCTGGACACAAGTCAGACAGGCTCGCCAACGAACTTCAGATGGACAAGCTCCATCAACACCAAAATCACCCCACGTCATCGTCGTCATCATTGTCATGGCAGAAGTTCAATCATTTGCGGCCACTTTATGTTAACACTTTGCTGCTCATCATTGTGCCCTTAAGTACCTCGCTCGTAATTGTTCAGTTGCTGAATCTTTCATTGTAGCAAATAAGAAAATTTGACAAAACGAAACTGTGATCTGCAAGTTGAAGCTAAAATTGTATATCTGTATATATACAAATAAACAGACTGATGTCCATATGTTTGTGTGTTGTATATTTATGAATCGATAACGTAAATTTATATATGTATACAGTACAGGTATATATATATATATACATAGATACGCACATACATAGATACATCAATACATAGAATTTTATGGAATTTGCTGCTTTGTCTCTTTATCTTATTTTGCAAGCATTTGCAGTCTTTTCTAGCTACCTTTACTTTTCAGGTTAATTCATTAATTGACACAATATAAATGATTAATTATATATATATATATATACATATATATATATATAAGTAATAAGAAACATATACCATATATATGCTTATGCGTATACAAAAGGATGCTAATGCCCATATATATGTGTACGTCTTTAGTAACCAGTTCTTACTGTAAAAAATTAGGCATCAGTTTTACAGTGCGACAGTGAGCGACAAACTGGAAAGACATATTTTTGTTTAATGTTATTTAAAACTGAAATTTTTATAGAGCATCATCACTATCAAACTTAGTCTTTTTCGCAGCAACATTTCGGGAAGAGATTGGCCCAAGTTGGAGGTTGAGAAAAAAGAGTGTAATTGTCTGCTCAAACAAAAAGTAATAGGCAAAGATTACAGCAAAGGCCTCCACATAACAGACTAGCTTGTAATGTGGTATCACAATTTGAAAGGTCAGGGTTTTTACCTACAACAATCAATCTTGCCTTGATGAAAATACCGGTATAGAATGATATCACAAAATAGTGAAAATAAAATTAACAACAATAAAACATTACTAATAATACCATTAAACTGTTTAAATCCTTTAAGTTCGTCAGTGCATGCTGCAGAAGAACTATAAACTAAACGTAAAATCAAAAAGAATTTGAACGCTTTGTGTTTCTGTTCAAGAATTTCATATACAAAACGGCCTTCCAAATTGGAATTCTTCATATTCAAGGCGGAAGTTCAAGGCGGAAGAGTTGATTGCACTGATTCCAGAATAATGATGCCCGTCTCAATGACTCACATTTTACTGGTTAGCCAGAAGAATTCCTAAAAGAATTAAAACCAACACTTATAGCATCAGACATTTTTTAATACTCTACAGAATTTCAAAACACAAAAAGCGTGAAAAATTGCAATGTCTTCATCTAAAAAGTCTACAAAACTTTAAGAATTAGTTGTTTATTGCTTTCGTTGGGCGCTGTAGAAATCTTGGGATTACAATTATGATCATTGTTACAGACACAGCTTGTAGAATCTAGATTTTCAGAGACATAAAATACAATATTTGAAGAAGTTAAAAAGAGGCAAAAGTTAGACAAGTAAACTGTAAAGCTAGATAAATGTGTCCATCTGTGTATCTATTTATAAATGTACGTAAGAACCTCTCGAAGATGCTTGCTAGTGAATGCTTCATTTGGTGAGCTCACCTGAGGCTTTTTCCCAGCAAATGGACTAATGATGACATTGATGAGGCTCGTAACTTTATCATCCTTGAGACAAAGTGCAAAGTACTTCCTTAGTTCTTCTCTTGTTTTTGCCAAATATCCCTTTCCACCGAAAGACTCGATCACCTGGTCATACCTGGCATTCGGCGTAAGTCCAGTCGGAATTAGACTACAAATATAAACAATAACAATAAGTCACGCCAGTGGTAAAGCATGGAAGAAAAACTGAGCACAGTCCCATTTTCCAGGTAAGTAAGGTAAAGTATTCCTTATCCCACAAGTGATACATGTGGGAGGCACCCATTTCCTTTTCTTGAGACCCTTGAACCGGCAATGGCGAATCCCAAGGTTCTGGACACGGGCCAGTCCATTGCAGGACTTACCATTTTACTTCTAGTGGAAAGTAAAAAATCAAAGCAAGGTAAAGAAAGGTAACGGCAACCAATCGTTTATTCTGCACTGATGAACAAGAGTCTAGAGATGCAAGATTTCGGAAATGAATGATTCTTGGGCAAAGTGCAGGCAACAATAGCAATTTAACGATCTTTACTTATGGGTGCAGGACCACAAACAAGGAAAGAATGACCTGCTACACGATTTGGGAAGGAATTGCTCATCTGCCGTGGGATTTGAACTCTGTGCGGTGTCAAAGCAATCAACCATTCGTGTACACTGAATCAAAGCAACATCGGATGTATTTGGTGAACTCTGTGCGGTGTCAAAGCAATCAACCATTTGTGTACACTGAATCAAAGCAACATCAGATGTATTTGGTGCTTTATGCTGCCACTTTATATGGGTGCCATCAATAACACCAACACTGAATGCATCGGCATGTATTGCGTGCATGTAACGGATCATTTCTGTTGCACTTCTGAAACTCTCAAAGGCCTTCATCGCTGGCATATATAGACAATGTCAGAGTTCAATAAGAATGATAAGTTCATCCACAGGGGATGGTGCTGAAAGAACAGGATAAAGTCTCCACTGGCACAAATGCACAGACACATGGACGCACACACAGCCATATATCTTCTTAAAGTCACTGATGTCTCAAGTTATCATTTTATCAAAAATAGTTAATTTTATAAAAATTTTACCGGTATCTAAATATCATTTAAGTCTTAAGTTGATCATTCTGCTGCAAGAAACTTTCCTGTCCTCTAAGGTTCTAAATACAGGACATACATGAAAAAAGTCAAAATTTAGAGTAAAACAAAATATCTACTTCAATCTTGGATCTTCTTCGCTTTTTATGCGTTTGAATTCTTCCTCTTCAACGCCCATTGCAATTCCATTGTTGTTAATGACAACAAAGATGATTGGCAACCCATGTCTACATAGGAAAACACCACGTCCAACAAGAATCGTAATCGTAATTCCGAGATTTCTACAGCGCCCAACGAAAGCCATGCCGCGGGGACCAGCTTATTCACAGGCGCTCAGTCAAAACAAAATCGATAGGCAAAAAGGGTTCGGTTCCAGGTCAAGATCCAGAAGTCAGACGGAGAGACAGTGTGCCAGCTATGGGGGATGGTGTTTGGGGTTGGAGAGGAGAGAGAGACAAGAGGAAGAAGGGGTGTCAGGATAGGATCTGTGAAAGAGAAATGTTTTCAGTTTTGAGTGAAAGGTCAAAGCAGAAACTGCAAGCGGTGGCACAACCATGGCAACAAAACTATCAACCTAACAAAATTTTTGAGGAAAGACTACCAGTATGTAAAATGTCTGAACATACCAGTACACTGTGATCAGCATCTAACTAATTACAGTATATTGGTAAACTCACAAAACTAGGGTCTTAATTCTGCTTGGGCCCTATAAAAAAGGGGCATGAATGGCTTCTTGGTTCAGGTCTCAAACTGTTTAGGGCTTCAAATTCTCTGCAGCCCCAAATTATTACCTGATATACAGTGGTCTTCCACAAAGTATAGTGAATATTCCTTCTCTTTTGCTGGACCCACTGCACGGAACAGTCTTGCCCCGACCAAGTGAAGAATGTACCATCTCTGGATACATTCAAGTCACGGCTGAAGACCTATCTTTAAAATATCATTGGACTGTCAATCATTTTTGTATTTGTGCTTGCTTACAGTTCCCATTTTGGACCTCGGCTCTGCTTAGTGCTGTATAAATCGTTTTATTGTAATATAGGGTTTTGGTGTTATGATCATTTCCAAAATTCAATACAAAGGCCTCACAAATCCGGGAATGACCCTGACCTCACACCTCCTTGGCAAGGACCTGATTCTTCTACAGGTGTGTATGTGCTTCTGAATTGTTCAGTTCAGACAAAAGTTAAGTACTCAATGTACTTTCTTCATTAACTTTCAGTACTTCTGTATAAGAGTTTAAAAAAGTCTTAATAATAATCAATAATGATGTGCAAAAAATAAGATATATACAAATAAACGTGCCCAGCTAAATAAATGCTCGACTTGCCAACTCGTTGAAATCACTTGCCAAGATCAGTTTTCTCTGGCCTTCAAATGACCCTGTCTTGACCTCTAATAAACATTCATTCAAACCTCAAATTCACATTTACAGACTTTGCATGCAAACCAAGTGCTTCAAAGAAATAGTAAATAAATTCACACCTGCAAGCTGTTTCTACTTCCATTCCTGAGAAGCCGAATGCACTATCGCCCTGAATGCACACAACGCGTTTGTCGGGATGATAGTCTCGGCACCATAGGGCAGCAGCAACTGCAAAGCCACAGCCAACACCCATCGTCCCGTAAGTCCCAGCATCCAGTCTAAAGAAGGAAAACACCCACCAAAAGGCCCTCAGTTGGGCTTCAGATATCAGATAAATCCCAAAAACTTAATCTATTGTGATACTTATAAATACAGCCATAGTAACAAATGTGAACTCAACAACCTCATCTTTTCAATAAGGAAATCATTTGCAGCATCTCTTAATCACTGCCACTGCCACCACCTCTACCACCACCAGTATCACCAGCATAATCATCATTATTTCCATTATCATCAGTTTCATTATTTTAGTAGATGTCATCATCATAGTCTCATTCTCACTACTTAACTAGAGCAGGATAGGGGGCACATCTGGCTAGCATATGTCCAACAAATCTTCCAATCTTCCATTAGCTCAAAGCATGTACCTTTTTTCATCCGACTGCCAGCCATATAAAGAGAACATCAGCAAGTTTTCATGCACTGCCTTTAGTCAGGTAGTGCCAGTCCCAAACCGGAATAAAGGAGGAGGGTGACGTCAATGGCCTTTGATGCCATAAGATGTTGTTAAACATTGGAACAACTTTCATGCAAAGAAGACATTACATAAACTCCTCTGTTACAATTACATCTGCAGCTTATCACCAGTTACACACTGTTAAATAATCATGCTTAAGCACTTTTGAGAAGTTCTTAAAAGGCAATATATAAATACATACCTACATACTGTTTCAGTTACAGGTAAAGTAATAAAACCTGTGTCTTGGCAAGTAGCTGCGTATCATTGTGCGTGCAATGTCCATCGTATTTGATCCCTCGGCAACTATGACACAGTTGCGAGGTAACTGCTGATCCAGCTGAAAAATCAAGCAGTAACAGTCAGGCTTGTGTTATTTATTAATTACAGAAGGCATGGCAGACTTCAGGTCTAAGTTGGAACACAGGCCAAATTTAATAACAATTTAATGCTTCTCCAGCGTTTCTAAAGAGTCATATATGTAACAGGTGTGTTAACGTGTTACATCCGATCCCTTGCTGTTCAACAGTTCAGGAAACATCTTCTGCCCATCTCAAGATGTTCCTCTTTAGAGTTCATTAGGCAGCCATGCTGCAGCACCTTTGTGAGTTACTTAAAAGGCGCTATACAAATTTAGTAATACATACATACGTACATTGCTTCATATGTAGTTTTATGCCTTATACCTCTGTACTCAAATGTCACTAACGCAACAATCAATAAACACATAGGTGCAGAAGCAAGGCCATCTAAAAGATCTAGAGGTGTCATTTCACATTTTTCACACCCATAATCCTCAGCTGTTTAGCTTTAATCTGATGCGAGTTCTTACAACTATGAAAAAGCAATGTTACTTTCACTTTGTTAGCTAATAATAATTATCCTCTAAGGGTTAACAGAGCCATATAATGAGTGATCAGTTACCTCACATAAACTGAGTTGAGATTTCATTTCCCTCTGAGTTTCAGAACCATAATATTCTCATGTACAGATGTAACAAAACTTACCTCATAAAGGGAATTGTAGTAATTCATAGGAGGAGAAGATTCATCAATTAATTTCTACAAAGAATCATTTCATTAACAATTTTTTAAATAATTTAAATAAATTTGAGAAAATTATATAAATTTTTAATCATTCAAAAAAACTTTGATCAAATTAATCAGATATATTAAAACACTACTCAAAAGGTATTAGAAAGCATGTCTGGTGTTTGTACGGTAAGTTATTTACCTTGGTCGCTTCGCTGTTCTCTTCGATTTTCTTCCGCAGCATATTCCACCAGCTGGAATCGCGGCTGAAGACAAACGAACTGTGACGCTTGACCAGCTCTTCAGAGATCTGAAAAACAAAAGCTTCACCAATAGTCGTTTGGTAAGACACCAGAAACTTGTTACATTGCTTTCTCAGGAAGCCATTAACAAGAATTGCCTTAAAATGAGACCCTGCTATAACATGGAAATTTTATTTGGCTGAACTGAATTAGGGGTTCATGTCTCTGACTGTGTTTTAAGCTATTTTGCGGTAAGGACTTTCTCAAGGTTTCTACTTGACTATTTCATGGAGGCTTGAACCTGTATTCTTTATTATTATTACTTATTATGATTATTAAACAGACATTTCTAACACAAGCAATTAACAACAGTCTCAAAGGTGCGCGCAGTGACCCTAAAAATGTCCTACCGAGTAATATCAAGTTATATCGTGGTTTATAGATCAATAGGAATGCACAGAAATATAGGCAGACCTATTAAACATGTAAGCTTTAAGATTCTTTCAAAAATTGTTATTTGAAGAGCGCACATTACAAGGGAAGCTCTAAACCACTGAGCAACGTACAGACCTAGAGGATGCAAGTTTACAAGAAACTTAATGTACCCAAAACAAAGAACAAGAACAAAAACCAGATAACTGACCTGCGAGACTACACTGTCGACGTCGCCTTGAAGAGCCACTGTAGCTGGGACGTTGTTATGCAGTTCCTCTGCACAAAGGTCAACCTGTTTCAGAAGAATTTATGTAGAACCATTGCACAACAGCACAGCTCCTAAATATATCGATAACATTACCAGGAAGTTGAACAGAAAGCTTATATGTTACAGAAAAGTAAATCTTAAATAACTTATCCAGATTAAATTCGAAATCTATTGCCAATGTCATACATATGCAAGCCTTCGTTTAACGAATGGTTCTAACACAAAAACTCTGTTTTGCTAATCATGGATGTTTAACGTTATCAGTCGGTCTAGCTTTACGTTTATGTTCACGGTCTAACAAGGCATCAGGGTTACATCCATCAGAACTGTGCTACATTACGCTTTTGTATTTAGCTTTGTATTTATTGCACTTGTTATGCACACAAGGTCAGGAAATCTGACTCTAAGTCGTGACATAAGTGTGCAACAACAACTTGTCCAGGGTCGTTACTCAGAGTCTACAGAGCAAGCTCAAACCAACAAATTGCTGGAGTACAGGCCCAGTGCATAATCAAATAATCGTACTTGTAATCAGAAACTCGAATTTCTATAGCACCCAACGAAAGCTAAGTCGCATGAACCAGCTTATTCACAGGCCCTCAGTCAAAACAAAATCGATAGGCAATAAGGACTCGGTTCCAGGTCAAGATCCAAGAGTCAGGCAGTCAGACGGCTACGGTGAATGGTGTTTGGAATTGGAACTGCAGGATAGATAATGGGAAGAAGAAGAATCAGGATATGATCTGAAGAAAAGTAATGTTTTCAGTTTGAGTGAAAGACCTGTGCAGAAATTGCCAGGGGCAAAGAGATGGTGAGTTTTGTACAAATAGACCACGACGCCTTAGTACACGACTTACTTGTATGATCTTGACATTTGGATTGAATCTGGGTGGTTTACCAAAATGCAGCATCCAGTTCAGTCTTGCAGCCAGCAGCAGGATCACATCAGCCTCCTGAAGTGCCCTAAAAATTAATGGACAATGAACATAAGTTTGAAACGCACCTAACTCACTTTGTCACCTCAACATTCTGCAGTAAGAAATGCATCCAGAACATTGTTGTACTCATCTAAAATATTTTATGCAGCATTTAACATTGTTGCTGTGAGCAATTGTGCCCAAAGACAGAAAAAGAATCCAATATTTCACAATGGTGCTACAAACACAATGTCAAGTGCACATGCAGTGAAAATGTTCATGAATGTTGTCAGTGAAATTTGCATAATAGCTGTATAGAATGCTGCGTTCAGAGTCACAAGGATAATATTCAGCAAGATAATGCCACAAACTGTTTTAACTAATTTTTAGGAAATGACTAACAACAAAGCTCAAAGTTCACAGTAATTGTTTTCCTACGAAGCATTACTTCCACACACGTAATCTTTTATCGTAAATGCCGCTGAGGATATCTGGAAAGGCTGACCTTGATCTGGCTGGTGCCACACTCAGTTCATCGTCATCTGGAATCAAACCCTTGGCCATTGGTGTTGGAAGGAATGGCAGTTTGGTCCTGCTCAACAGGTTCTTAATACTCTGTTCTGCATGCCCATAGGCAGCTCCTGAACAACGAAAATAATCCTTTTTGTCATCATCAGTTTGTGTCAGTACTGACCACACAATAATTCTTTTAGACATTGCGTTTATACACAGTCTGACATACAAAGGAGAACAAATTAAATTTTTACATTTGGCCAGAAAGAGAGATAGAGACAGAGACAGGAAGAGTGAGACGGACAGGTAGAAGGACAGGAAGAGTGATAGAGGCAGGGACAGGGAGAGCGAAAGGGACAGGAAGAGGGGCAGGGAGAGTGACAGAGAAAGGAAGATAGTGAAAGAGGCAGGGACAGGGAGAGTGAAAGGGACAGAAAGAGGGACAGGGAGAGTAATAAGGACAGGAAGAGTGACAGGGACAGAAGGAGAGGGAGAGAGATAGGGAAAGGGGCAGAGATACAGGGAGAGAGATATGAACATGGAGAGGAAGCAGGCATACACAGACGTTTCTGGTAATCCATACCCCGTCTGTCAATATGAGGGAGAGGAAGAGAGATATGGAAAGTAATAGGGACAGAGTGAGGAAGCAACAGAGGATTTTCCCCGGAAGGAACATTTTGCCAAACTAGCCCATAGATGCTCTGCTGAGGATAAAGGCCAGCTACTCCTAAAGCTAATACCTTTGTAATGCCGCATTAGAAAAAGGAACTGGGTTTATTACATTAGATGGAGTAAGAGCAAACCTTTGCCAATGATCACCAGAGGACGCTGCGCACTGCAGAGGATGTTAACAGCTCTTCTAACCTGGACAGGACAGGCACGAACACGTGGAGGATCGGAACAGCAAGCGATGCTCCTAACAGTTAACGTCACAACAAATTGATTCAGTATTCTCAAATGGTCCCAAATGGAAGCAGGTTTTTTTTCTTACAAGGTAAGAGAATTTAAACATAAATCTAATGACCAGAATTTGAACTCAAAACAGACCACTTCTATCCTTTAGGCTATGAAAATGCTTCCAAAGCATATAGTGTCACAACAAAATGATCCAGTAGTTCTTAAATTTTCCCAAATAATTTCCCTTCACTTCCTCAATTTTGAGATTTTGCCCTATTTAGTAAAAAAGACCAAATAAAAAATCTATAGGCAGAATTATGCAATTCTGGACAAAATCCGAAAAAAGTAAAAAATGTAAATATGCGTAAATTACACTTCAGGACTCATAGCAAACATAAGAAAACTTGAAAATTTTACGTGAAAAACTGACCAACTGCACGAGGTAAACTGTAAGAGGTTACGGTAACCAATACAAGTAAAGTAACACATAATGCATTTTTCTGTAAGATTACACACCCTACCACACAGGTCCTTTGAAACGCATTATAAAGATGTTATATAAATGTTCAGATC
>OZ029924.1:21542582-21752366 GCA_964023275.1 Norana najaformis | reverse complement strand
GATCAACAACTCAAACGAAACCTTCCCAGCCTTGATAGCTGCAAAGTCTCTGAGAATTTGAGCGAAATTGATGGAAGCTGCTACTTCGTTGTCAATGGAAAGAACAGCAAGGTGTATTAGTCTGTCAATGCAAACTGTCGATGTTCACTTGACTTCAGATTCCTGGAGAAAGTCCAAGAAAAATCTTGGGTTGATGCTTCAAAAAGTCCAAAGCAGATTTGACACCTCTCATGAAATATAAAATGACTCTGGGACTCAATGCAGAACTAAGTTCTTCGCGGGCCCAATATATAGCTAGAGAACGCATCAAATGAGTCAAATTGCTCTACATTTTCTGACTCCTATTATCCCTCAGTAACCAAGCTTGTTTATGAAGGATCCAACTTTATATCAACATTGTAACGGGGACTTTAAAAGGAGTGGCGCCCATTCAAACGGGCAGCGGTGGTGAAGGATCACACCCGATTAATTCGTTGAAAATGAGCAGGGCCGAGGCCATACTGTCGCTACAGAGAAAAGTGTACATTTACCTTTACAATATATGCAAAGGTTGAATGACTACTTGACGAAGACTGCATTTTAGTAGAGACTTTTGAAGGTAACACTTATCTTCACTAATGAAACAGGTTTAACGGCTAAGGCGCCGAATTTGTTGGAAAGTGTGTGCATGGCTGGCTTGTAATCCGACGATTGCGGGTTCGAGCCTGCTGAACAGACTCCGAGTAACGACCCTGGGCAAGTTGTTCGTGCATACCTGTTTCGCCCCTCAGCGTTTACTGATGTTGAGCTTGTAGTAAATATATGATAAATAAACACATAAATAAATATGCCAGTCTCTTTCTGTCTCGCTCTGTCTTCTGTGTCTGTCTATCTGTCTGTCTCTGTCTGCGTGTCCGTCAGTCTGTCCTTCCGTCCGTCCGTCCCTCTGTTGCTGTCGTCTGTCTGTCTGTCTGTCTGTCTCTATCTCTCTCTGGTGGCGTGCTCAGCCGAGCGTAACCTTGTCGACGATGCTTTGCCAAGCTGTTCTGTTATGAAACTACTTCCTGCGTCCATGGCTTAGGCTACTGCAAGACTTCTGCGTCGATATTTACAGGTTTGAAAAGATGATATCTGGAATGTACATGGGCGAGTTGGTTCGTCTGCTTCTGTGCGAACTGACGCTGAAGGGCCTCGTCTTCGGAGGCGAAGGGTCAGACGAACTGTTCGAAAGAAATCGATTCTACACCAAGTACATCTCGGAAATCGAAAGGTATAAGAGTTACAGCATGTAATGTAAACGTAAATGTAAATCTCAGATATTTCTTAGCACCACACGTAAGCGGCGTCAAGGAGACGAGCTTAATTAACCGGCGTTACATCATATCAAACCCGCAAGACCTTGTTATGGGGAATGATTCACAAAACAACAGGAATGCCAAAGTTTGATTTTATCATAGCTTTTATCATAGATTCATTTATTTTTACGGTGGTCTATCGGTAACGCTTTTGGTCAATGATCATGCGGTTGCGGGTTCGACTTCGTGTAACGACCCTGGGCAAGTTATTTGCGCACACGTGCCTCTGTCACCAAGTAGTTTAATTTGGTACCGGCCTAAGCTGGGAAGTAAACGGCAAGTCCTGGGATGCACTGGTCTCGTGTCCAGGACCTTGGGATTCGTCCATTGCCAGCTCAAGGGCCAAGAAAAGGAGATGAGCGCCCCCCTAGGTCTCACTTGTGGGTTATGGGATACTTTACTTTTACTTTTCTTTTTTACTAATAATTAATTTGTTTATTTAAGGCACTTATTACACGTGCAAAGTCGATAAATCTGAATCTGATGAGAGGAGAGGCCAAGCGAAGGCCAGAGCGAAGGCCAGAGCGAAGGCCAGAGCGAAGGCCAGAGCGAAGGCCAGAGCGAAGGCCAGAGCGAAGGCCACAGCTAAGGAGTGATCGCTCTTTCCGTGCTCGTATGTGCCAAGTTTTTAAGCCATTTTTTAAAGAAAAGAGCGCAAAACCTTTTTAATTGTACATTGTTTTATTTCAGTCATGCGTCAAAATTAGAAGTACTGTAAAGACCTTATGGCCTCGACCCTGCTCATTTTAGAACGAATTTATCGGGTGAGATCCTTCACCACCGCTGCCCGTTTGAATGGGTGCCTCGCCATTTAAGGCCCCCTCCCGTGTACCCACCGTGCTAGTCTGAGATTTAAATCTCTGAATATTGCCGCTATCTTAGACTGAATGTAATGAGGTGTAATTTCTAGTGACGATCCACTTGGACCACTGACGAACACGAGACTTGTTCTGGAAGAGCTGAACATCGAGACATTCACACGAGACGATTGCCGCTACGTACAACATGTTTGCTGGCAAGTCTCACAACGCGCTGCTTACCTCGCCGGAACAGGCAAGTCACTTGTAATATTACAATTCAGTCATGCGTTAAAATAGAAGTACGTTACCTATTGTCAAATCTAAACTGTATAAAGGTAGATTTTGTGAATCGATGTATCTTTAGTCATATGTTATTTAATCGTGCATGTCTGTCTATTTGATTTGCCCGTATTATAATGGGGCGCAGCGGTGTAGTGTAGTGGTATGTTCTGTGTCTTGAAACTGGAGGGTCGCGGGTTCGAATCTGCCTCAAGCCACTGCATAGCGACCTTGGACGAGTTGTTCACCCACAATTGTCTGTGAGGAAGGCAACGAGAAACCACCTCACTCATCTCATCCCCGGGTGGCATAAAGCCAATGGACCTGCCTTCGGGCAGAGAACTCAACATCATCTTCATCATCATTATAATCTAGTTTGAAAATGCATGTAAATAATCTATACAATGTAATAAGTGTGCGCTTCTCAGATGCTAATTAAGGATAATTGGCCTAGTTAGCTACATCGGTAAATGCGTACCCCAAGAAACCTCTACGCGTGAGGATCCCAGATCGTGGCTTATTTCGGAGATTTAAATCTCGGGCTAGCACGGTCCGTACACGGGACCTTAAATGGCATGGCGCCCATTTAAACGGGCAGCGGTGGTGAAGGATCTCACCCGATAAATTCATTGAAAAATGAGCAGGGTCGAGGCCATACGGTCGCTATATAAAACCTATACATTTGCATTTATTTACTATATATATGTACATGTATATATATTTATATATATACCGTTTGCAACCTCTAGCGGTGGCATCGGTCATAGATCGCCTCAACACGGATCACGTGACAGTGGCTGTCGATGGCTCCCTCTATCGATTCCATCCGCACTTCAGGGATCTGATGCATAAGAAGATAGCCCAGCTGATCAAGCCAAATAAAAAGGTAGCAATTATAATATCCCCCTTATATAACATATAGTATATAATAATGCAATATATACTGTAATTTAATATAATGATGTACTATAATATATGACGTGTATGTATGTTTGTATGTATGTATGTATGCATACATGCATGTATGAATGTATGTATGTATGTATATATGCATGAATATATTTGGGCAACATATGGCGCCAATATAGAGCCTTTAACAGCCGCTGAAACATGGCTATTTACGAGAGAAGCAAAAAGCACGACCTAGTTGCAAACAGATGTATAGGTTTGTATATAAATTATGAATAACTATGTAAATAGACGGGCAAAGATCATACCTATCTTCTACTCTCTGTTTTTTAACCCGCTTAAGCATGTGCAGAGCTAAGTCGGTTGTGGGCCATAGCTTTGCGAATATCTTTAAATCAGATCCCAAATGTTCGTTTTATTAGCTTCAAGGTTTAAACGAATTTGGACGACACACTCGTGCTCAGAAAATGTTTGGTCTAGACAGACAGACAGACAGAGACAGACAAACAAACAGCATACATGCACACAGAGACAGACAGACAGACAGACGGACGGACAGACAACATTCATACATTCATACATACATACATACATACATACATACATACATATACACATGCATACATACATACATACATGCATAAATACATACATACATACATACTTACATAAATGCAAACATACATACATAATACGTACATATATACATACATACATACATACACACATACCCACATACGGACGGACGGACGGACGGAAAGACAGAGAGACACGTGGGCAGAAGGACATACAGTGAAAACATTGCCAGGATGCCGCCTATCTTAACAAGGAGGAATTTGCAAAGTAGACTGTGTCAAGACATTGGGCAAGCTGTTTGCAGACGATTGCTGCTATTACACGAACATTAGAACATTAGAATCGTCCCTGGACATGGCAGAGTCTATAAAGCCAAGCAGGTGACCAGACCCCGTGCATTTTGATAACGGTCCTACAGAAGTCTTCAGATTTCGTTACATTATGCCAGCTTTTAGTTTAACTTAACTTGGAATAAATTCGATCAGGTACATGTAGGTTAGATTGCAACATACTAGAATAGAGTTGACTAGACTAGAGATTATATTAGGTCAAATCAGATTAGATTAGAGCAGAACAGATCAGATCACATAAGACTAGGTTAGCGCCTCCCCATATTCAAAGTATCCCATATCCCACAAGTAAGACGTAGGGGTGGCGTTCATCTCCCTTTATTTAGGCCCTTGAGCCGGCACTGGACGAATCCCAAGGTCATGGGCACGGAGCCAGTGCATCATAGGACTTTTTATTTACTTCCCAACTTGCGCCGGTACCAAATTATACCGCTTAGTGACAGAGGCACGGTGTGCACAAACAACTTGCCCAGCGTCGTCACACGGAGTCGAATCCGCAACCGCACGATCATTGACCAAGCGCATTACCGATTGACCACCGTGCTGCACTCCCCCATATTCGAACGCTAACATATGGTGCTATACGGTGATATATAGTGATAGGCTATACGGTGATATACGGTGATATATATATATGGTAATATACGGCGATATATGGTGATATATGGTGATATATGGTGATATATGGTGATATACGGCGATATATGGTGATATATGGTGATATATGATGATACATGGCGACAAATATGGTGTTATATGGTGATATATATGGTGATATACGGCGGTATATGGTGATATGTGGTGATGCATGGCGACACATATGGTGTTATATGGTGATATATGGTGATACATGGCGACATATGTGGTGATATACGGTGATATATGGTGATATATATGGTGATATATGGCGATATGTATTGTGCTATACGGTGATATATAGTGATATATGGGAGACTTTAGTTGTATATAAAAGACCTGTCACGTGCTTAGTGTACAGAACGATGTGATGATGTTGTTTTGTTGCAGTTTAAGCTCATTCTGGCGAATGACGGGAGCGGAAAGGGGGCAGCACTAGTGGCAGCTGTCTCTCACAAGAGTCGGAAAAGATCGGGCGTAACATCCTCTTCACCCACATCATCATCATCATCATCATCATCATCATCATCATCATCATCATCATCAACAACAACAACATCATCATCAACATCACCACCAGGAGCAGCAACTGACGTCACCATCCTCATTCGCTAGGCCGCGCTTTTGGTTAAGGTATCCTCTATAAACAGAACAACCCATGTCTAACAACAGTAGACACAAGTGTGGCTTGAATGCCTTCAGACATAATGAATCTGTTGGCGAATCCATGGTTATGTTATCGTCGGTTGCTTCCTTGCAATACTCAATTGCGCAATGTAAATAGGCCTACGAGCGCTACAATCGATTTTAAGGCGATATTCGGTTAAAATCCGAAATTATGCTTAACTGCTTACGATTTGTGTATTCAGTTGACTTCAATGCAGAGGCAAACCTGCATAATTACTTTGACCAAACGCATTACCGTCCCTGACGATAAAAATGACGATAAAAATGACGATTAAAATGACGATAAAAATGACGATAAACCTGCATGAACAAGCAAGAGAAACGATCAATTCTTAACTGTGATCTGGTCACTCTTAAAATTTAATGCATAGGAACATCGCCCATTAATGTTGGTCGAATTTAAAATTAATGGCTAGTAACATTGTACATTATTTTGTGGCCTAAACTTGTGTAGACTTAGACTGTCTGGTAATAAGAAATGTGGTCTACATCCAGGCATTTTTGTATGACCACTAGTGAGTGAGTAACCGGCAAGTCTTGCGATGTGCTTGATCCAGTGTCCAGGACCTTGGGATTCGTCCATTGCCAGCTTAAGGGCTGAAGAGCTGAAAATAAGCGCCTTTCCTACGTTCCATTACAAGACTTGGGAGCTTCATTTTGCATTACTAATGACTAGTGCTTTTTCAGACGGAACGCTCCGGAACGGCGTTCCGGCATCTTTTCTCGGCTAATAAAAAATAATTTAGTTTTTAAAAAAGAATTGTGTTATTTTAATTAATGTAACTTATTTCATTTCAATTTCAGTATTTGCAACTTTACACTGTTTTCACCGTTTGATAAAAAAAATAATGAATTTTAGTATGAAACTCCATAATTGTTCAGTTCCGGAACCTTTTTTTCTAGAAAAAAGCACTGTTACTGAGCCTCTGGCTGTTAATCACAATTAAAAGTACGGCTTCCGTGTCCTTAGCGGAACGTAAAGGAAGCGCTCATTTCCCGCTTTTCGGCCTTGAACCGGCAGTGGGCGAATTCCAAGGTCATGGACACTGGGTCAGGACTTGCAGAACTTGCCACTCACTTACCAGCTTACGCCGGCACCAAAATTATTCTGCTTTGTGACAGAGACAAGCGTGCGTGAACAATTTGTCCAGGGCTGTTACACAGAGTCCGCTAAGCTGGATCGAGCCAACAATCGTTAGATTACAGACAGCGCGCTACCGATTAGACCACTCTGTAGCAGTTGGCGTGCTTTATTATCAGACAAACATGTCGTGATGCTCTGGCTGCAGCATGTCTGGTGTTATCAGATATTGCTGCTCAGAATGACTAGTTTTACTAATCGGGTCTATTAACACGAAGACTGCTCAAAGTTTTATTAGGTTCGCCGAGACATGTTAACTAAATCACCTCGAGTGTGATAGTCTTGCGTATACTTGAATATACTGTATCAAATAAAGAAATTATAGAAATTCAGTTTCATACTGTGTTTTCGGAACCTTTTTATTTTTGCACTTATAAAGCGCATCAATAGTAATCGTAATCGTAAATTTGTAAAGCGTCGCTTCAGGGTAGCCTCATCAGAGGGGCTCCCGGCCCATCCCAGAACTGGGGAATAATACGGTCTTCAAGCGCTTACGGAAGAGGGAGGGGGAGAGGGAGAGTTGATGGCGTTGAGCAGTTGTGAGTGAAGGACTTGCTCAAGGTCCATACTCTGTAGCTGTTCTAGAGGAGGCTCGAAGCCGTACTCTCCATGTTACAAGCCGAGCGCTCGGCAAGACATCCTTCGAACCAGCCGGTAAACACAGTGTTTGGACAGATCAGTGGTAGAAAAAGAAACGGCAACGATCTGGCAAAACCAGGGAATCCGACTGAGCGAGTAGGGTTGACTAACATCAGCAGACCCATTCTGGCGACTTGTAAGCCGCCCTACCTATTCCCTCCTGTGGTCTACGTTTGGATGATGACGTAATTCGAGTGGCAGTAGGCCTTCGTATAGGCCTTGGCCTTTGCAACCCTCACCGCTGCCGCTGTGAGGATTTGTTTGGGAGAGAAGGTCACTGGGAGAATGGTTTTTGAACGCTCTCCCGCCGTTTCGCTGTCGATGACATCATTAGGCGTGCCCTCCAAATCGTAATCGTAATCCCAAGATTTCTACAGCGCCCAACGAAAGCCGCGCCGGGGACCAGCTTATTCACAGGCGCTCAGTCAAAACAAAATCGATAGGCAAAAGGGTTCGGTTCCGGGTCAAGATCCAAGAGTCAGGCAGAGAGAGACGGCGTGGCAGCTACGGTGGGTGATGTTTGGGGCTGGAGAGCAGAGGCAGATAAGAGGAAGAAGGGGTGTCAGGATAGGAGAGCCAAAGAGCCGATGTACCCAGTTCCTAAGGTGGAAAACGAGCAGATGGGGCCTCGGTGGGCTGGAGTTAATTACCTGACGTTGGGATGCTATAGCGCCCTTTTTTCGGCCTTGGCTGTGCTACGGCACTATATAAATTGTCTTATTATTATTACTACTACTACTACTACCACTACTACTACTACCACTGCTACCACCACTACTACTACTACTACTACCACCACTACTACTACTACTACTACAGTGATTCACATATGAGCAGCATTCTACATATCACACGCTGTAACCTCCGCAGGTTCAGCAGCTGAACAAGCCGCTATACACAAACAGTCTAAGTACTAAGGGATCAAAATCGATAGGCAAAACCAAATCGATAGGCAAAAACAAAATCGATAGGCAAAAAGGGCTCGGTTCCAGGTCAAGATCCAAAAGTTAGGCAGAGGGACAGCGTGGCAGCTACAGTGGACAGTCTTGAGATTGGAGCGGAAAGGGAGATAAGAGGAAGAAGGGGAGTCAGGATAGGATCTGTAAAAGAGAAGTGTTTTGAGTTTTGAGTGAAAGGCCAATGCAGAAATTGCAAGTAGTGGAGAATAGATTAGTCTGTATGATGTGTCAGATAACTGCGCAGTTCTAGGGGAGTGATTAGGCCACGGAATACACGGGGCTACCACATATACTATATAAATAGACATATGCGAAGCTCTCTCGGGAATGTGTAATTAGGTCAGAAAGCGCCACCTGGCGGTCAAGGGGTTAGAAAATCTGTCAGAAATTCGCGTCTACATATAAGAATCTGTGGGGCTACTAAGATATCGTCGATGGCGAGGGGAGAGATGACGTCACAAAAAGAAAGAAAGATCGCGTGTGCCGCAGACGGCGATGACGTAATAAATAGCGTGGTGCATCATCATCGTCATCATCATCATCATTGTAATGTAAGCCTGTTACTGTGATCAAGGACTACACTGGTCAAACCTGCAGCAAATGTGACAACAGTGTCAAGTTTGTAAAAAAAAGCACGACGCAAATACGTGCTGCAGATAATGATTATATTAACCATTTTATTCTGTAAATAAAGTCTGAATCTTTACTTTGCTTACTCTGCCCATTCTACCCGCTATCGTTCCAAGCCTGAACAGACTACACGCAGCTTGGACTCCGAGCATGTTCGGGGCAATAGTGGACCGATCCGTTGGTCAAGGTCTAGTTCATTCCTTGATTCTAGTTTTAAAGGAATCAACTCAGAAACTTTTTTTATAATTTTTAATTAATGTTGTTTTCAACTTCACATTTTCTTTTAATAATATGAACTGAACTTTAATTGGTTTCTTTAAAGTGAAAATATATACATATTCCGGGGTGAGCCAGTTTAATTTTCTAAAGCAGTTATACTTCTACCGATTTTGCGATGTAAAACAGCTCCATTTTCGAAATTTTAGTCGTAAAAATTCGAGCAAAATTACGACTAATTCTGTGGATCATTTGCTGATCATTCACCTTAAACAATACTGACATTCTTTTTTCTGTATTACGTGTGAAATTTTGTTTTTCTTCCTCCTGTTTTTGGTTTATGTATTCAAACAGCCCGCACGCTGGACCCTTAAATGTCGTGCCACACAGTCAACCTCATAATGTAATGGCAACCAATGACAGCTTCCCTGTCTCTGTCTCTCTATCGCGCTCGCTCTCTCTGTCTCTGTCTCTTTCTGACCCTCTCTTGGGTTTATACTTCAGGAATGCAGTTCTGTGCAGTGTCTGCTATTTCGTTCAAATCTTTACTTGAAACTTGGCCCTCTTCAGCGTCGTCCTAAGTCTCCTTTGGTTGCCTCTGTAGTTCTCGCTAGTATGACCTTATGGAATTAACCGAGCTGCAGTTGGGCATTGGTTGACTATCAGTCAGTGCCGTGTGCATTATTACATTATTATAACATTGCTATGAAAATTATAAGATTAAACTTTATGTAAATTATTCTTTGAATGAGATAGCTACTTGGATCTTATTAATTTTCAGCAGTTATGGTCATGTGTTCAAACTGCTAATCAGAAACTATAACTGTTTTATCATTACATAAGCAAGATTTTTGACATGCCAAAGGTTTATCGAGGCTTTTTTGGTGTTTACGAACCAGTAAGGGAATTTTGAAAGTTACATTTTAGGGAAAGAAAATGAAAGTAATAAATAAGATCACAGCAGTTAGACCCCTAACAAACAGAATTCTAAGTTCGATGTGCAGTACTTTTCAATGGAGCTGTATAATGAAGAAAGCATTTATGGTATGTTTTCTTGTTGAATATATACTGGTATTATGACTACTTTTCAAGTTTGTTTAGATTAGTCAGTTGCTCTAAACAAGTAATGTATTCCTGTAAAGTTATAATGTTATGTTTCCTGTTGCCCGGTTTCAAAGTGTGCAGCTGTTTTAAGGGACATGATCAAATTTCATTTGTATTGTTTTGTATGGTATTGTATAATGGTATATAGGCTGAAGCGCACATGCATGGCAATAGCAATCCAGCAACAGGTTAAAGTCTCCTGTGGAACTGCACTACCTTGCACTGGTGGCCCTGAGTGAGTGCTGTATAATGCTGTAGGTGCCTTATAGGTGCAAATGAACAACTATTTAAATTATCGTATGACTGTAGTTAATTTTCTATTCTCGCCTGAACTTATGTACAGCACCCTTTTCTTTGGCCTCGGCTGTGTTACGGCACTATAGAAATTGTCTTATTATTATTATTAAATGATGCACTTGAAATGCAGTGTTGTATTGTATTGTGTTGTAACTGACAATATGTTTTGATGCCATGCAATAAAGGGAAGCTAAAAACCATTGATAGCAATGTCTCTCTCTCAACTTCCACACCAACCAATCTATGAAATTGAATTGTGAGATTAAGGTGAGGGGAAGATAAATGCTCACTGATTACCCATATAAACCTCTGTGAACAATAGGCTGGTCCTGTGGACGAAGGGTATTTTGGTCAAAATCCAAAAATAGCAACAGCTATGGATAACCAACAACTTGTTACTTCACTGGAGAGAGAAAATGTAGGTGACACACTGCTATTAATCATCTTTTTTATGCCAAATCTTCTGTGTTTATGTAGATGATTGCCGAACTAAATAAAGATACGGTTTACATCAAAGATAAACAGAGGACGGAAGGAATAATCAGGAATCTAATAAATGGCACAAGCGATCGTCTTCAGGTTGGTTTAGGTGGATCTCAGTCAGTGTTCACTTTAAGTTGAAAATTCAGTGCATGGGTTTCTGAACTTGCTGTGTGGAAAGGTTATTTTAGATTGATTTACTGGTAATACCCCGGTAGGTTGTTTGGCCATTTTTTGTGTGGTGTGCAGAGCCACCAAACTGCTCCCTGACTGTATAGCTATGCGCCTTACAGGAAACGCTCATATTGGTTTAAATGCCTACTGTGTTTGATTGACTGGAAGGTTGACAAATGATTGAGTGCAAAGGGATAAGTTTCTAATTGTCTTGGTAGTGGGAACAATTATACATGTATATTCACCAATTATGTACAGTAAGTGGAATAAGGAATCATTCTGTATTTTGATTTTCTCTTGAACAAAATGGTCATTGTTAAAAATGTTTGCATTTGGCATTTTTGATAGATTTTAATAACATTTGTTCTTCATTTTCTTACGTTAAGTAAAGCAACATTTAAAAGAAATGAGCAGCTGTAAATTTAAGATACTTGACCAAATCAGAGCCAGGTGAAATGTCATGCTTGAACGTCACAATTATTTTTGATAAATAAAACTTAGCTGTAAGCGTTTTTTCTTATGTCCATTTATCAGTAAATTTAACATCAATAATTTGGATTCAAAACTCTTGCTGTTTGATTGTCATCTGAATTTCTTTTATGGTTAGACTGTTTGTTTTTTGCCAGTAATATTTTATGACTTTTTGTTTTATTTGTGGGTAAAGGTGGTTTCTGACTTTGATATGACGCTGACAAGATTCAAAGACAGGGAAGGCTCGCCTTGTGATACATGTTACCGTGAGTATCATTTGCTGCTTTCGTCATATTTTCTATCTTTAGTATCATTTCACATTGCAGTAAATATAGTATATTTTAAATTTTCGTATTGAAATATTAGTGTTTATTGTATTGCGAAATATTTAGTGTAATTAATAATTTTAATAATGAAGCATATTTGGTTTTTCTCGTTTACAGCTCCATTTAGTTTAACTGTAAATGTCTTTTTATTTTATTTAGTTAATTTGTTATGTGGCTAAAAATTTTATAGATTGATGTTATGAATGCCACTCCTAAAATTTAGAAATTTTCTTCTTGACTATTTTACTGATTACTTTCAATTCTAAACTGAACTTTTTTCTTCTTGGCTGGTGAAAATTGGCTTTGAATTGTTGTTGCTAACAGGGGCCTTGGAACTGAGTCCACTGTTGCCTGAGAACTACAGAGCTGCTGTGGCCCAACTCAAGGATTTCTACTACGCCATCGAGGTTGATCCTTACATGACTGTCGAAGAGAAAACGCCTCACATGGTTGACTGGTAATGTGTCTTATTAATTTTTTTATATTAAATAACAAAAGAAATTCAAAAAGATTATCAGCTGTTGTTTTGAACTTGGTCTGAGTGTTAGTAGATGTTGATCGTAAACTTTTTTGCTGCTTTTTTAAAGTTCAGCTGTTATGAAGCTTTTACTATGTGTGCATCTTAAAATATTTTGTTAAATTTGACTTAAATTCTGTATACTTTAGTGGTCTTGGTTGATCATTTATGATCTGTAATTACCTGCCACACATGCAAATTATCGGATGTTTAAGATGTGCATGCATTTATTTGCAGCATTTATGTTGCTTTTCCTTTTTGACATTCTCTCAATTGGCTCTTTTTGTATAGGTATACTAAGTCGCATGATCATCTGGTCAAATGTCGAATGCAGAAGGAATGGATAGCACAGATGGTGAAAGATTCTCGAATAGTTTTTCGGTAACGTCAAGCATTTTGCCAGATCTGTTGATCTTTTGTAGTTGTCAGTAATCGGGCTTTGAACCACCGATTTGCCAAATTCATAGTGTAGCGTTAACTCGAGTAGACACGCAGTCTTTGATTATCAAATTTATAATTAAACAGACTGTTCAGTTGCAATAGTACTTGAATCGTGACCGTTTATAAATGCGCGAATCTATCAACAACGTTTGTAACTCCAACTTTCAACTTGCCACATGATGGACCACTGCTACAAATCTTCATGTATCTTAATGCATTTGCATCCGCTTGTATAGGGCCTTTCCCGCCAATATGGCAGACCAGTATAAACTGGTTTATGCCGGCTTCCTTCTGTTGCACAGTAATAGGTTTTGTCAAAAACCCATTGACTAGTCACAACTTAGGCCACGAAGGCCTATGTTATAAAATGCGCATCAGCAAGAACGCTGACATTGACCCACTTACCCACAAGGCACCAAAACACCATGTGTTTGATGTTTTGCCAGCCAGCAAGATACGCGTGTCTACAAACAACCCAGTGACTCATGGAAATTTTCTATACAAACCCTCGCTTAAAACTTGCTGACTAAAGCAGCGTAACATTACGTTTGCAGCAGTTATTATGATTACTGATATTTCCTGCCCTGATACTGTTAGGCAGCTTTAAAATGAGTAGTGATGAGTCAGTTAATGAAAATGCTCTGTTTGGTGTTATTATTTTAAAATCTAGTACTGGGGTACTTCAGTAAAGTGAAAATGTTTCCATCGTTGGATCAGTATTGCTTCATTTAGCCGTTTGATGTGTGTCATGTCATGTCATGTAATCATCTCTGGACTGGATCCAGTCGTTGATTTCTCTATGACATCCCTCCACAAATCTCGTTTCCCGGCCATCTCCTCAAGGGTCATTCTCCGTCTGCCCTCCGTTTTCCCATAGATAGTAACTCCGGCACCTTTCAGATCCTCTTCAAGGCAGTCTATCCATCTTCTTTTCGGTCTTCCCACTGCCCTCTTTCCGTCCGGTTTGTATTTAAAGATTTTCTTTGGATTACGGTTCTCCTCCATCCTCAGGATATGTCCTGCCCACTTCATTCTTCTTTTCTTAATCACATTGTTTATCAATGGTTGTTGTGTTCGTTGTCTAATACTTTCATTTGTTACATGGTCCTTATAGCTAACTCTTAGTATTCTTCTGAGCCATTTGTTTTCTGCTGCATTCAGTTTATTCTCCATTGTTCTTGTGATACTCCATGACTCACATCCATAGATTAGTACTGGGATCACGCATGTGTTGAGGATTTTTAGCTTTATCTCCAGTTTTATATCATGTCGTTTGAAGACCTTTTGCAACCTGTTAAAGGTTGACCCTGCAAGTGCTATTCTCCTTTTGATTTCTGTTTCAGATCCTCCCCCTGCTTTCATTTCACTTCCCAGATAGACAAACTTATTTATTACCTCAATTTCTTGTTCCTTAAGCTTAACTATTGGCCCGTTGTATTCCTTTTTTGTTATTGGCATTATTTTAGTTTTGTTATAGTTAATTTTCAGTCCAAGTTTTCCACTTTCCTCTGCTAGTGCCTCTAACAGCTCCATTATTCTTGTTAGGCATTCTGCAATCAGACATGCATCATCTGCATATTCGACATCCTCTGCATTTCTTGGTTGAGATTGTGCTCCCAAATTATGGGTTCTTTCCAGACGTCTCATGATATAGTCTAATACCATATTAAACAAGATGTGTGTGCAGTACATAAAAATTAATAATAAATAATCAAGAAAGAAACTTTTGTTGAGTTCAAATTAAATTTTGGTTACAGTTATTTTTGTTTACCTGAGTGTTCCATTTTCTGTAATTGTACTCACAGATTTATGTAGTTCCTCTTCAAGAGAGATGTACTGCAGTGCTCCCAAGCTGAAAACACAAAACCATTATGAAACAGAATGGTTTTGAAGTGTTTATACTTACGGTGTAGACTGTATGTATGGCTATCTGAAAACTTTGCTATGATGGCCATACTGTAATCATCATTTCAGAGATGGCTGTAACTGGCTCTTCCAGCAGCTACACAAATCTAAGGTGCCTTTGCTCATTTTCTCGGCTGGAGTGGGTGACATACTCATCGAAGCTTTGGAACGCCGAGCCGTCTACTGCAACAACATGAAAGTTGTTTCTAACTTCATGGACTTCAATAATGAGGTGATTTTTACAGTTTTCACAAAACAATGATCGCTCAACTTTGGTCATTTTTAACTTCTCTTTCATTACTGGTCAACTGGGGAGGTGAACCAGTTAGTCATCATGAATATTGTCATTACTTCCTTTTCAGTTATTTAAATACTCGGGTTGACTTTGAAACCTTGTAAAATTGTAATTGTAATTTTAAGATTTATAAAGTTCCTCTTAGAGAATAAACTCAACAGAGACACTCCCGACCCAAACAAGTAAAATCACTGTTAATCAGTACAGTCTTCAGGTGCCTGTGAAACCCTGAGAGGGAAGAGAGAAGCGCTCAATTCGCAGATTTCGAGAGAGACAGTTCCAGCAGGTGGGACTGACATATGCAAAGCTTCTGGACTAGGCAGTAGCAGGTTGCATGTGAGGCACACACAAGAGAGGAAATGGTTTTCTGACATATGGCTAACTGACAGATGTAGCAAGTGTGCCTTAAGATAAGCTGAAAATGTTTGTCTTTGAAAATATGTTTATTCAGTGTTTGCATACAATCTGCTGGTACTACTGTATGATGTTTACTGTATGTTGTTTTTAAACTTTGTGTACTTCTAGGGATTGTTAGTTGGATTCAAGGGAGAACTGTTGCACGTTTTCAACAAAAATGAAAATGCCGTGCACAATTCAAGCTATTTCAGCGACCTTTCGCACCGAGACAACATCATACTCATGGGAGACTCCCTTGGGGATCTACATATGGCAGACGGTGCAGCCAAATGCAGCAACGTACTTCGCATTGGATTTCTTAACGACAAGGTTGGTTAAATGAGTTATGTGCCTTTTGTTTCATCTTTCTCTTCTTTGAAAATGTCATAAGTTTTGGACACTGAAAAGCAGATGCTGGTATTTTATTCCCGGAAATGCAAGTTGTGATTGTTTATTAGGAACTTCAGTTTTTCCATGTCTTCATTCTGTGAGAAGCTGTAAACCATTTTGCTTGGTGGTGGTTTAATGATGATAGGTTTAAAGCATCACTGAGGATTTGTTTCTGTAGAAGTGTCCATTGTATTACATACATCGCATACATTTCTTGATTAGTTGTTGTATTATTACAGTGGTGCTATAGAAGTTATTAGATTAGATAAGCGACTTCACAATAGCTACATTTACACTTCTGGATGTGTGTTTAGGATCTTCTCAAAGGCACTACTATTTATTATTCAGTCTAGGCATATGGGCGTTTTGAATTAGGATAAATGATTAACAGTTTTAATTTTTTTCAGTCTATCAGTCAGGAAATGTGATGCTGGTGTTTAAAATAAAAAATATGATAGTCATAGTTGCTTCATAATTTATAATTGTCTGCTGCTTGTTTGGAAGAAGCTTTAAACACTTGAATACATGGAAGGACGCTACTATGTAATTTAATGGGATTTTGTGTCAACTTGTAATTGGCAGATCGATCAGAGGTTACAGACGTATTTGGATGCGTTCGACATTGTTCTCATCAACGATCAAACCATGGATGTCCCTAATGCGATTGTAAAACATGTAACGAGTAACAACCATGTGTGATGTTCTTGATCGAATAGCATCTTCGTAAAGACTTGCAAATTGCAGTATCTTCTAAATTAGGAAATGCATATTTGTTACACATCAAGGTACCTAATCAGTTCTGACACTAGTTTCTATAGCCTTTCTCGATGAGGTGCAACATTAATCCTGATTTCAAGAGACTGATGTAATGTAATCTGGTCATCTTTTGAGCATAAATTAGACTTATTGATTAAACGTTTATAATTACACATTATTACGATGTCACTAGATACAGCATGATGAGAGTGATGTAATCTGGTCGTCTTTTGAGCATAAATTAGACTTATTAATTAAACGTTTATAATTACACATTATTACGATGTCACTAGATTCATTTCATGGTGAAAGATTGCCAGTTTAAGTTATTTTTAATACGTAGTGTAAGCTGCTTTGATGCAGTTACAATTTGGTGTTGGTCACTCATGCAATCAAGTGTTCATTTTTCCCTTTCAAAGCTTTTCTCAATTTCATCAGTGTGTGTAACCAGCGATTTAGCACTTGTTATCTGAAATGTTGCGAATTACAGAGATAGTAATCATTTTGTTGAAGATGATAAACTGTAACTTAGAAACCGTTGAAACCAAAATTCATGTAGAGTAATTATTTTATATTTTATATTACTTGAAACCTTTGCCGAGTTGTAATTTATTTGTTTTATGTTGTTTCTGTTTATCAACTCGTCTTGAATGTAGCTTATTATTGGTTCTTGGAAGTTTTGGTGTCGGCAGATGTATTGAGAATAATGGTTATTGATGATCCTTACCATTGTGGTGTAACAATTTTGGGGTGTGTTTTAGTGTTTAGAGTGTAAAATTTGTAAAACGCGATGGTTGTGAATAAAGTGAATTTTGATCTTGGTGCTTTTCGTATTGCTTTGAAACATGCAATGGAAATTTTTCTGTCTTTGGGATAAAATAACTTGGAACGTTTTGTCATACCGAGTGGTTAAGGGCGATGATTAAGTTGTATTAACTTTCTTTGCAATCTCCGTCGCGAAATGGCGGTATATAAACGGAGGTGACCTAATTGGGCTAGGTGATTTCACGTCTAGACATCACGCAAAAAGCTAAAACGTTACCGTATTCACTTTCGGATTACTAGTTGGACAAATACTGTAATTGTAAATATGACTTTTGTTTCGAAGATGGGAGCTGAATACAGTAGTTAAATATAATACACGATCGAGCTGAATAAACAATTTAATAACTACACTCGAGACACCAGAGCCTATTGTTTAAGTGTCTTTGAAAGTTATGTTGCGCATTTTAAAAACGTAATAGTCGTGCAGTCGTAATCTCGGGATATCTTCAGCGCATGAAAAAGAAAAGTCGTTGGAACGAACTTATTTGCAAGCGCAGTCATTTGATGGTATCTAGTACACAGATGGAAAAATTTCGATTAGATGGTTCATTAGTTAGCTATAGTGAACTTCCGTAGGCTTCGTCTTCCTCCATCGTCTCCTGGTACAATACACCGTCCTCTGGAATAATTTCAATGCCTTCCAGCATCTTTGACCTGGGTTTCTGTCGCATAGTTGCATCCCCATTCGCTTCAGGCGAGTCCAGACACATCGATGACGCCCGTGACAAACTCGTGATGACATTCGAATGAAGGCGATCGCGGGAGGGTATCCTGACGAGGGCAGCCGTTTTGGGAGTGGAGTCCGCCAGCCGGTTGCCTTCTCCGACTTGGACGTTCATCTTCTGGAGCTTGGCGTCGACCGGGTAGTAGGCGATGTGCCAGATGTCGGCAAGGCAGATGCTCGAGTGGTAGCGGAAGAACAGCAGCAAAGGGAGGTTGATGTTGATGAGCAGCAGCCAAGTTATCTCCCCGTAGTACTCGAACTCCGTGTATTGTGGGATCTAAGTAAGGAAGTAAGCAATCTTGTTTTAGTGCCAGACAAACGCGCACACTTTACAAATCACTGCGCATTAAGAACAGTAAAAAACAAAAACAGCTGTGATAGTGAACGTGATGCAATATTATATAACATTTTAACACTAATTTTATGTAGTTTCGTAGAAAATAAAACAGCATTCATGTTGAGGAAATCACAGGAACTCGTGTATTCGCTTCCACCTAGCTCAACACCGTCTCCCCAAACTGATGCCCCTGATTCTAACCTGGCATCAAAACTGACCCAACAGTCTGGCTCTTACGAACTTCATCTGATCTAGCACCGGTGAATAAGCTGGTCACCCCAAAACAGATTTCGCGTGGCGGTGAGATATTTCAGAGATTTACATAACATTCAACAATCTTTAGATTTATACCTGCTTCGCTTGCATCGTCCGACAAATCCAGACAACGACGTTGACGACTATGAGGAAGGTGATCGACCCTCGACCGGGCATGGAGTCAAGGTGTTTGCGCTTCGACGGGTACCTGCGCAGTCCACTCGCCACCAACACCACCTGTAGGAGCGTCTGTATCGAGGCAGCGAGCGACGAACATAACTGCAGTATCTCCATCGTCTCCTGCTTGTCGCTCGGGTGGTAGCGGATGTAGTTGCATGTCGACATCATGTACGAAAATTCGTAAAGGAAAGATCCGATCATCGCCAGGATCAACAGGATGTCGTCGACCATCAGGGGTTTGGCGATGTACGACAGTTGGTTGGTACTGGCGATGGCGAGAATTGTGGCGACGATCAGGAAGGAGTGGACGCAGAGATCGGTCGAAAGGTACATGAGGTTCTTGGTGAAGGCGTCCGTTGAGGCGTAGAACATGACGATGGTGATCACGGCACCGCTGAGGACGAGGACTCCCAGGAAGAGGCCGCGGTGCGACTTGCGCAGGACAGCATCTTCTGCCTCGTGTCCGCCTGATCCCCCCTTCTCGCCTACGTCTCGTGTTGGGACGTGGATCTTGAAGAGGTTGTGCAGACCGCGTGCGATGCTGTTGCTGTCGTTGCTGCCTTCGACGATCGAGACGTACATCGTGGCCAGCGTACCCATCGCGATCAGGCTGTACTCGAGGACAAAGGGAAACAAGTACGGTGACAGAGTACGCAGCGCGCCCGTGTAGTAATCACACACAGTATATGTAGGTGAAGCTACAAAGATGTAGTGGGACAGTGCTATTCATTTGAAGGTAATAATCGATATGGTAAAGAATGCAGTTTAGGCCTAGTCATTTAACTTAATTAATGAATTAATTATGAGAATGATTACTTAGATTCCAGATGCGATAGTGCCATCTTTTACTTGACCACAGCATGGTATTAACCTCTGGATTTGCAAAATCGAGGTATATGTGTTAATGTGCCTTCAATGGAATTTAGCGATAACCACCGTGTCACCAAAATATCACTTCTAGTACACATGCCTTAGACCAAGGACCTTTTCGTAGGCTTGTATGCCCTACATAGACCTTATCACCGTGACCGTCAGTGCATCTGCAGGAGACCATTGGCCTTCAGCGTAGGCCTATAATCTGCAGGGAGAAGGACAGAAGTCACCTTCAAAATACGTTTTGGGGAATTACTTTCTCTCTGGCAAATTTTCATGGAAACAGAAACGGTACAGAAACAGTGAAAAGGTCGAGTTCTACACATTTAATAGTCCAATATATATATATATATTGGACTATTAAATATATATATAAGTTAACCTATATATATATGTATATATGTATATATATAAGTTAACCTACAAGCGTCTTGTAGAAAGAAGCCGATCTTGCCTTACCCGATACCCGACAGTGCACCTCCTCTTATTGAAGATACGTTCCTCCAAACTAACCATTCCTGATTCAGACTACCTCTCATTAAAGATAAATTTCCCCAATATATTTCAATCCTGCCCTAGGCCTTTTCTCCACACTGGTTCAGACTACCCATGACATAAGCACTGAAAGTATATTGTCCCAAACTTCCGCCTAGCCCATTGGTGCCAATCCCAAATTGCTATCTAGTTAAAACCAACGTACGCGTTGTAGTTTCGACATAGGTGTGTTGTGAGCCCGCTGATGTTTCGTTTGACTCGCTTGACGGCAGGTGGCTGAATTCGCTCGTGATCTCAAAAACAAGAGTCTTCAGCCAGACGCAGATGTTTGTCGCCATGATGTGCATCAGACCGAACCGAGCAATCGACTTGCTCTGCTTGATTTCCACCTAAAAACATTGGCTTCTGTTGGTCACTGTTCGTGTAGCCTAAGTGATTCACTGTTGAAGTTCACGTCCTGTATGCTCTCTTATTCTGAATTAAAACAACCCTTTTTATTGCATGATTTTGTCTGGAACATTTAATATCGGATTAGGCTATAGTTGGTCCAGTGCTCTCAAGCATCTGAAAGAACTCCAGACAGCTGTAAACTGTGAATGCACATGCAGTTGGAATTTTGAATATATGAGGTATACCTGCAAGAACTCCAGGTAACTAAAGAAGTTTAATACCCTTATAGGCCTCTATAGTTAGACTTAAGAATTACATGAGGTATCTGAAAGAACTCATGCTAAATCCAAGTAACCTGAATACTCTATACAACTGGAATTTCGAAATATATCTTAAATATCTCCATATTTGGAAGGACACCAGATAATGACCGTTCTCAACACGAACACCTATTCTGTACAACGGATTCTGATTATGGGCTGCGGTTACGCATACTAGCCTCAATTAGGCCTAATACTTTAAGGTAAAGTGTGTGTGTGTTATAAATTTAAATATTAAATATTGTAAATAAAGTGTGTATACTATAAACAAAAGAAGAGATAGGGAGACATGATTCAACAAGAACTAAAGCTTCTCAGACTAAAGAAAGAAGATACTGGAGATAGAAACAAATGGAAAAGAAGGATTCATGTGGCTGACCCCTCCCTAGGAGGGATTAGTTCCAGCCAGAAGGAAGAAGAAGAAGTGTGTACTATAAATTTACTAGTCCGGAATTACAGCAGTTTGCAGGTTAGATTAGGTTAGATTACCATGGGGTATTTGAAGAGGAAAAATGTTTGCACGACAAGAAAAATGAGACGAATTATGAAGACCCATCCGAAGTCGATGATGTTATTGCATCCGCTCTTCTTGACCATTGTGTTCTCAATCTCCAGCCCCACGTAGATGACGTTACACACTCCAAACACTAAACAGGTTCAATATAAACAACAGAATTTGAACTAAGAGATTGTAGGCACACTTACATTAGGAGAATGACTACTTGATTGACTGATTGAATTATTGATTGATCAATTGGTGGGTTGGTTGATGATTAATTAATTGATTCCTATATTGCTTGCTTTGTTGATTTCCTGATTGCTTATCTGGTTGATTGATTTGCTTGCTTGTTTGACTGATTCGTTCATTCATTCACTCACTCCTTCACTCACTCCTGCACTCAATCCTTCACTCAAAGCTTCACTCACTCACTCACTCACTCCTCATTCATTCATTAACCCCCGTGAGTTCTTACAAAGAGTAGCGAAACGCAGATAAAGACTGGATCCTTCATGACTGAATATATTTCCTAGTTTCGTCAGATCGATCCATCTTTCCAATCCATCCTCCGAGTCATCATCCCCAATCACGTTCAGGTTCGCCATCGAAGCCATCAGCGTTTCAGAGCACTGGTTTAACGGCCTCTGTTTCCTTAGGTCTCCCACAGAGGCGGAAATGTAGGCACTGACGGGGGACAGGTGCCCGGTGACTCCCCCGCCTGCGGCTCCCCGATTGATGGAGTTGTAACGGGAAGTGTAGTTTTGCGCCATCTGCTGTCGATCGTCGACGTAAACTGTATCAGATTCTATTGAGCCGAGACTCGCGCAGCTTTTGGTGCTGCGCAGTTTGGGCACCCATCTTCCGGAACCCGAAGTCTTCCGCTTCCGATCCTTCGGCTTCGATGCACCCTCCTCTTCTAAAACGACCGGCCTTTTGTCTCTGCTTGTTTCGTTGTCCGCCTGCCTGTCTTTGTGCGTTTCGTTGGTTCTCTGTGCGTCTTTGGCGTTGCTGTTCTCGTCCAACTCTCGTTTCCGTTCTTTCTCATCCTTGACCTCTACGTGTTTCGAGGTCTTCGACTGGCGCATCAGGTAGATGATGAAGTAGACCAGCAGTGCGATGCTCAGACACAAGATATAGGTCATGAAGGCCTAATTAACAGAAATAGGCACAAGATATAGGTCATAACAAGATATAGGTCGTGAAAAGATATAGTAGACGTCGATTATAGGATAAAGGCCATAACAAGATATAGGTCATAATAGGATATAGGTCATAACAAGATATAGGTCATAACAAGATATAGGTCATAACAAGATATAGGTCATAACAAGATATACAGTAGGTCATAATAAAATATGTTATAATGAAATGTAGATCACTGTAATAAAATATAGGTGGGTTAAGGCTCTATATCAATTTTTGATTTTCTAATTTGAGTTAGATCTAATGCTTCATGGCCTCTATCATTGTTGTAGCAAGGTACTGTTTTGTACTCGAATGTTCAGTTTTCATATTAATGTACGATATTAAAAATTTTCGATGTTAGAGTTAGGTTGTGGACAGGACATGGTTTTAACGTTGATATCAGTTCATTACCAACAGTTGAATTCAGTTAAAGTCTCAACAAACAGTTCAACAATAGTAATTGGGCCGACTTCGAAACCATAGTTCGTAACAAAATGTAGGTCATGGCGTGATATAAATCCTAAAAATATACAAGTCAACATAAGATATAGAGATATGGGCCTAGATCATAACAAGACACAGCGATTTTACTTTTCGGGTCGGAAGCACTCTGTTGAGTTTATCCTCTAACAGGCGCTTTATAAATCTCAAATTACACTTACAATTACAATTACAAAGACACAAATTAGAGCAAAATACAAATTAGATTGAAATATATTAGAGTAGATCAGATTTAGATTAGCTCACCTTAGACTAAATCAGACCTCCATTAGATATGACTATACCTAGATTAGATTATAACCATCATTGTAAGTCATCAAGGACTAAATAATAAACTGTCAACGTATATATGTTGTCTAGTGTATATATGTAGTCTAACGCAAACAGGCATTGACAGCAGATAACGAGTGAATATATATGAACATTTATATAACTCCTTTCAGGAACCTCTCAAAGAGTGCACATAATATTATATATATATAATGTATGACAAGACTGCTTGAGTAAAGATAGGCCTACAATAAACAAATCATGCATTAAGTTAAATCTTAAAGCCGCTTAAGAATGAGTTCTTGGACACAAATCCGAAGTACACTAGGAGCAGATGTAAACAGGTTCGGGTCGACGTGGACTCTGACGTGAAGAATACTGAACAGATCCATTGCTGAAAAGTTGAGAGTCGGATTTATGATGTGGCAGGAAATTTACGAGACATTCATCAACTGATATTCAAGAGCGGGCGAATCAATATCTGAAGGTCATTCTATAACCATAGCTGGGTAGCACTGGGCTTTGCAGGTTGCCTTTCCACTCAGCCTCTGTTTTTTTCTTACCATAGTAGACCAGTACACGTCAATTTGATGTCTATTTAATATGACTGTATGACAAATAAGGTTAACATCCAAATAGCACGTCTATTTGACATGTTCTAGACGTCTGTGGATACTGTAAACCAGTATACTCGGTGGCAGTAGCCGTCAAATAAGTTACCTTACCTTACCTTACCTTACCTTACCTCAACTCATCTCACCTCACCTCACCTCACCTTACCTTACCTTACCTTACCTTACCTTACCTTACCTTACCTTACCTTACCTTACCTTACCTTGCCTTGCCTTGCCTTGCCTTGCCTTGCCTTGCCTTACCTTACCTTACCTTACCTTACCTTACCTTACCTTACCTTACCTTACCTTACCTTACCTTACCTTACCTTACCTTACCTTACCTTACCTTACCTTACCACGAAAACAGGGACGACTGCATTATGTACTACAGCGTGAATATGTATGACGGTTGAGTTGCCTTATAGAGAGGAGACACTGACTGCGTAGTATTCCGTTTGAAGCCATTTGCTTTCCAAGGCCTCCGTCAACGGAAATAAGAATCCGATGATGACGATTATGATGGCATACAAAGGACTCAGAAACTTGGTCAGTTCTCGGCTAAACAGAATACCAAGGAAGAACTGTATGTTTTATATGTAACCTGATATGTTGAATTTGGGATCAATAAAAGAGTCAATCAATCAACAATCAATCAATCAACAATAAATCAATCAACAATCAATAAACAATCAATCAATCAATCCACATATTACACTGCAGGCAGGCATAAACACCAGAGACAGATGAAGAACACGCTCACTCTATCCAATCAATCATTTCTTGTCGTCGTCATTTCCTGTCGGATGTCTTTCGTAGCGTTTGGACCTTCCAATTCCTAGTGCTAATAACATTAAGCCTAAATTTGGGTTCCCAAGCAAAACTGTAAAATGCGTTGCTGCGCCACCCTAAAAAGGCCGGTGCCAGAACGGCGGCGCCCAAAACGTAACGTACCAGCCTTTCACGCACCACATTAACACACAATCTGATACATACCCGACAGACTGATTGACTGACTGACTGACTGACTGATTGACTGACTGACTGATTCTCAACATAGGCAAATCTCAACTGAGAATGGTGTGCAGAAAACAAGACGTCATTCCTTTCCTAACTCTCCTCCATTGGCCTCCCCTCCCTTGGCTGCTCTGAGATTGTCTCTGGAGTCGGACTTAGCTACACAAAACCCAAGAAGGGTAGCAGCTCAGCCGCGACGCCGAGCGAATGAATGACTACCCAGCATAACCCTCAAACAAACAAACTCGCGCACACATATAAGCAAGCATACACAACTACTCTATTTTTACATATATGCATAGTGTCCTCCAAATACATAATAACAATAACAACAACAACAGCAGTAGCAACAACAACAACAACAATAATAATAGTAGTAGTAGTAGTTGTAGTAATAGTAATAAAAATAATAATAATAATAAGAGAATTTATATAGCGCCGTAGCATAGTCGAGGCCGAAGAAAAGGGCACTGTACATGAGTTCAAAAATCAACTACAGTCATAAGATATCTTAAAAAGATGTGTCTTGAGTGCAGAGAATAAGAAAAGATTTTAACAAATTGAGGTCTATCTAAAGGCCTGGATTGGGCCCTGTCGTCGTTCCTATCCCCCATGCAATGCGGTCCAAGGACTCCGAACATGATGTCAGACATATCAGTTCTGCACGGGAATCCGTTGACTGGACTTTACGTGTGTGCGTGAACTCAACAGTTGTGACTTTACTAGTTATTTGGGCATTGCTCGCTAACTGAAGAACATTCGTTTAATCTAGTAAGGAGAGCTCTTCTCATTAGTTTCTTTCAATGCGGCACTAAAGTTGCAATTACAATGAATTAAGGTCGTAATTACACTACCTTGGACTACATAGGTCATGCGGTGCAACTCACTGTAATCGTTGTTTCAGCTCTTCATCTGTGACTCGTTTCTGATCATCATCGATGACTATGCTGACGACATGTGCGGTGTCCTGCATGACGGTCGTCACGCGATTGTTGTTTCTCTCTTCGCTGCAGACGCTACCTGCTCAATGTCATTAATTTATCAATAGTACTATTATTTTATTTTCATTATTATATCCCTACCACCACAACCACCACCATCGTCATAGTCGTCGTCATCTCATAACAACAACAACCGCTTGCAATTTCTGCTTCGGCCTTTCACTCAAAACTCAAAACATTCCTCTTTCACAGATCGTACCCTGACACCGCTTCTTCCTCTTATCTCTCTCTCCTCTCCAACCCCAAGCACCACAACCCGTAGCTGCCACGTTGTCTCTCCGTCTGACTTTTGGATCTTTATCTGGAACCGGACTCTTTTTGCCTATCGATTTTGTTTTGACTAAGCGCCTGTGAATATGCTGGCCCCCACAGCGCGGCTTTCGTTGGGCGCTGTAGACATCTCGGAATTACGATTACGATTACGAACAACAACAACAACAACAACAACAACAACAACAATAATAATAATAATAATAATAATAATAATAATAATAATAATAATAATAATAATAATCATCATCATCATCATCATCATCATTATTATCGTCATCAAACTGATGTTTTGCAGAATTCAATGCAACATGCAAGTGAAAATGATGTGGTCAGCTATATATCAAGGCGTTTCAGGATGATAAGTTGTTTGGTAGGGAAAGCAAGAGTTTTTCTGGGTCTACTGCTATTCTCAAATGCATGCTGCATAAAAAAACTAATAAAAGACCCGGTTATTAGGCTACCCAACTGAGCCTACATTTCAAATCACCAGTTTTGCATTGGTTAGACTTGAGGCTAAAATATAGGCTACCTGATTTATTTTATTGAGAGAAGGAGCTTATGAGCAGTCACCAGTCAGTCGGTCGGTCGGTCAATATGTGTGTATGTGTATGGATGAAAGGTGTTAAACATTCATGGGCCCTACTGACTGCTAATTTGATTGCACACAGTATTCTGGTTTTTTCTTAAATTCTCATAGAAATAGTCTTGAATAAGATTTCTTTTAACTCTTATTTCGTGCACTTTTTTACATTATTTGTGCTTATTTGTGTTCTCATTGTACACAGAAAAGTGCCACATATTTTATTCTCATAATAATGACTCTGGTCCTTTCTGGGTTTGCCCTTTGTATCCCAAAAAATTGTACATTATCTGTGAAATCCGATATGTTGTAATTGATTGAACTGTGAGTGAAGAACTTGCTCCAGGTCCCTATGTTGTAACCGTGTCACAGGAGGATCGAACCCGTACTCTACGCGTTACAGGCCGAGCGCTCTAACCAATCGGCTACCGTACCCAATACAGTAGGGTACCGTGGTTCCGCGCTATCATGAGGCACGGTGACTCTTACCACAGCGACTCTTGCACCAGTGTTTTCATACTGGCATAGTGACTCTAGTGTTTGCAGACACGTTTCGCCAACAGACGACAATTAGGCCTGTAAAACTATAAATTAGTCTGGATAGTTGAAATATAGAGAGGTTTCCGTGTTCAGAGATGATCGATATATTACAAGTTGCTGTAATCTGTCAGTGCTCTTGAAAACTGAATCCGGAGATTTGAACTATGTATTATTATAGATCTCACCGATAAGACGTCACGATTGATCATGTAGCCTACTGTTCAATACATATTTATTGTGTATGGAAATCCCGTTGCTGGATAACAAGTAGCTCAGTTAGTTTTCCTTCACTGGTTATATATCATTCGTGCGTGCCGCAAAACTGGGACCTTAACACACTTCAGCGTAATTTTTAAGTAATAAAAATTGAGTAGTTTACTACTGCTTTCAAAAGTAGTTGTAACAAGTAAACTAAACAATTTAAATTTGTAGTTAACTACTTTATTCTAAAAGTAGTTAGTGACTGTTAGTTAAACTATTTCAAAAGAGTTAAAAAGTAGTTTTACTTAAACCGCTTTTAAGGTAGTTAGTACCCATTATAGGCCAAAGTTCCTACAGCTATTTGGCCCAGATATGCATATATGAGTCTATGCAAGGAGATCACTTAATAAGAGTAGGCTTATTGTCTACTGATGATTAGTTAGGTCCGGGTAGTAGGCTTATATTCTAGAGATGCTTAATGTAAATGGTTTATTTATTTATTGCACTTGAACTGGACTTCTCCGAAGGACCACGCGTTTGATACGGTTTCACTTGAAGCAGTCAACTATTGACTGATCGATGATATCGTGAGCACTCTGATAATAACGCTATAGAAATCGTTAGATTTTAATGTGGGTAATCGTAATCGTAAAGTCAAGATTTCTACCGCGCCCAAAGAAAGCTACGTTGCAGGAACCACCTTTTTTTATAGGCACTCAATCAAAGCAAAATCAATACGCAGGCAAGGTCAGGTTCGGTTCCAGGTCAAGATCCAAGGGCCAAGCAGACAGACGATTTCGGTTGATAACTCTTAGAATTGGAGCAGCGAGAGAGAAAATGGGAAGAGGAGGAATCAGGATAGGATTTGTGGAAGAGGAGTGTTTTCAGAATCGAGATTGCAAGCGGTGCAGTTTTGATGGTTCGTAGGATAGGTCAGATGATTGTCCTAATTCCAGTATGAGTTTATTCCAGAGGATTGGAGCAGCTCTGGCTATGAAATGATTTCAAAAGTTTAAGGAAGAGTGACGTTTGGACGGAGAAATGTTGGGGCGGAGAAACAGCCGGTTGAACGGAGTGGTTGAACTGTAAATAATTGACAAAGATAGAAGGGTTGGGAGGATTGAATTGTGTTGTAGGCAACTGATCGGACTTTTGCACTCTATTCGTTTAGGTATTCTAAGCCAGTAAAATTCTAAGCCAGTAAAGTGATTTGAGAACAAGAGTGATGTGATAGTGTTTGGGGTTTTGGCGACAACACGAGCGAAAACATTCTGGAAAGCTTGAAAGCTTGTATATAGGCTTTATTTGGTGGTGTCTATAGTCAGGAAAAGTGAATTTCAGATGCCTGGATTAGCATGAACTATGGATGGATGTGACGATGGTAGATGTAGTTTTGAAGTCAAGAAAAAGGCGAATTCTGAGAAGATCACGATTATGCATAAAGTAAGAGCGGGGAAGATGGATGAAATGATCGAATTCGGTTCTAGATGGGTTCATGCATAAGGATGAGATGTCATCCAGGTGGAGATTTGGGTAACCATACGAAGAAGATGATCTATAGAGTCGGTGAAACAGTTTGGAGAGAAAAAGATGAATGGTTGGGTGTCATCGGCATAGATGTGATGGTTAACTAAAGATGTTTTTATGAGTGAACTGAGTGGGGTAGTGTAGAGGATAAACAGAAGAGATCCAAAAAACAGAACCCTGCGGAACTCTGCAGGTGAGAGGACATGATTGGGATGAAGCTTCCGATGTTTTAACGAAGACAGAGAGGATTCTTTCTAGATGGGAGCTGCGTCAGTAAAACCAAAGCAGGCTGAAAGTCTTTGGAGTAAGATGTTTTAATCAATGGTATCGATGGTTGCTGAAATTCCAAGGAGGCAGAGGCAAGAAACCTGTTGATGAGATAGCAGAAACAAGTTTACTGTAGAGGGAAGTGTATAGGGCTTCAGTTGAGTACCGTTTAGTAAAATCAGACTGGTTTGGATTCAGAAGTGAGTTGGAAGTCAAGTAGTCATGAATCCGAGATAGAACAATACCTTCAGTTAATTTGCTTATAAGAGCCAGGTGAGTTGTATATAAAAGACTGGTAAGTTGTACATAAAAGACAGGTAAGTTGTACATGAGAGAAGTAAGTTGTACATAAAAGACAGGTAAGTTGTACATAAAGACAGGTAAGTTGTATATAAAAGACAGATAAGTTGCACATAACAGACAGGTAAGAAACACGTCGGTATTGAGAGAGGATTTCTTTATCAAGTGATGGTTTCTTGAGAAGTGAGGTAACCGGACAGTATTTGAAAAGAATTGAAAATTACAAGTAGACAGGGAGAGGTTAATTATTTTGGTAATGATTGGAACAAGGACAGATGCACAGTCTATTAATAACCCTTAGATCCTTGTTGGCCGGCGCTCTACGAATTCGCCGGATATCACACACCAGGGAGCGTTGAGCTTTTGCCGATGGGTAGGGCAAGGATAGGATTAAAAACTACTAAGGCCCCTAAACACGAGGTAATGTTGATGTCATTGTCCACTGCCAAAAACTGTCGTTAAAACGCTTCTCACAAATTTTAGGCCTCGTCGGATTATTTTTTCTTTTATTAAGCGCTTCCATCTAATGACTGTGCATAAATCGACGACACTGTGCAATTACAAGTAAAGGACCTGCTCAAGGTCCCTATACAATAACCGTTCCACAGAAGGTTCGAACCCGTAGCGTCCGAGTCACAAGTCTTTTACAGCCACACTGGACCTACATCTGGCCCGCATTATGCCACTGACGCTAAAGGCCGAATGTGGTTCAGAAACGGAACTGAAAAATATTCTGAACCATGCAGTAGGAGAAAAACAAACATAATGGAAAAAGAGAAAAGTATAAGGTAAATGAAAGAAGTGTCTGAATCAGTGTAAGTATACCCTTTCAAACAGACAAATCGTATCGTGTCGGGTAACTTGCGTCGGGTAACATAGTATAAGTGAGAATAGAGACTAAAGCTGATCTTACCCACAGATGGAGAAGCGGATGATGAACCTGAATCTACGGCTGATACTGGCTTCTTTTTCTTCCAGAACGGCATTTTTTATATCAACTGCAAAAGCCCTGCACCTGTTGACTCTTGATCTCCAACAGTCACGACAGACCCTTATCTATTAGTGAAGAGTTGAAATCTTTAAGGAAGTAACAGTAAAAAGTAACTACAAAGCCGCGCAACTGAAATCTTTGACCTTTCACAGGTAGAACTGCATTTGTCAGCAATCGTCATGCAGAAGCGTCTTTCAATTTTGCATGCGTTTGTTTACTCGTGACACGCGCCTAATGCACAGAAATTAGTTGCTCATCGTTTAGTTGAGTGTAGAACGATTCGTTCCAATCGACAAACCTTATCGGACCATCGCCGATCAAGAGGCCTTACCTCATAACTGATCATAATTCAATTGCGATAAATAACGTGACCACATCAGCCTATAAAGAATTTCTTTTCACTGCATTGAAGGCCTATACATTAGCCTTATCTTGACCAAACTTCGAACCTGACAAGACATTTCAGCTAAATACACTCCTGTTTTAAATCATCTCCAATCCTTTTTTAATGTAGGCCTTGTAAACTGGTTGAAGACTGCAACATATTACAATGTTTCAGTAACGTAATATAGCATTTTTATAGCTTCAGGTGTGCAATTAGCTTATACAGAAAGCACATCAATGTGTAGGATTTTTAGTGCAAACCATCAAAAATGACGACATTCGATTGTCGGAAATACCAACAACATAGACTAAATACAGAGGATATGATTTTGTCAATTTCTTTCATGGTGGGATTATTCCCTTGCCTTCCTGCATTGCAACATGGATAGATGCATCTAAATGTGTGGGGAATCGTCTGAATCAACTACAGAAATGTTATCCCTACAAAATGCAATCAACATCTGACGGCAATTCTTGAAAAGTGCGTATAGAAATTCAGCGTGATTTCTTTTAGCAATACATTAGATACTAAACTGAACGTTGCATTGGTTTGATTTCCATGTAATAGTAACCGTAATCTCGAAAGTTTCTGAAGCGCTACTTTAAAGCTATGCGCAAGGCACCAGTTAATTCAGTAACTAGAGAGCCAATAACAACGAGATCTGACATCTGACGACCAATAGCAAATTACTTATTGAAAGCTCTGACAATCTCTTCAGTCAAAATTAATCATTAATCATTTTTAAAAAATAATAAAAAATTAATCACACAAATTGACATGAAATCTCTGATTACAGGGAAATCATCTTGCAGGGAAACTAAAACGCTTACTACAAACCAACATCAAATCCATAAGTTTACAAAGAAGAACAGAGGGTAGTGGAGCAAAGTCAGATTTCTTGATGACCTTTTGTTTATGTTCAGCAGTTTCATAACCCATATTAATTTCACAATTTCCCTGAAGTCAACCCTTACCTTATAACATAACCAGTTGAGGCATTTGGGCTTATAAGGCCGGCTCTTTTTTCAAGTTTAGTAGTTAATCTTCACTCTACTCTTAACCAATTTAGGGGCCAACCCAATGGCTTATCCCAAACTCAGACAGAGGATGGGCGATTTGGATCTTCTGGATCCACCCTTGCTAAGAAAACAACTGGAAAACACAACAAACAAAGATCTCAGACCTAATCTGTAAACAAATTCAGTAAAGAAAAGCAAACTATCTAGTAGTATAGGTTTTTGACAAAAGTGTCGTAGCCAGATTGTCAACCGTTCATCAGCCCAAATTAGCTCGTTTTTTCTCTGTTTCGTCTCCCAGGATTATTTGGTAGACGATTCCAAATACGATCTCCTCAAAGGCACGTGATTCTACAGTTGTCCTGAACCTAGGTTCTTGCAACAATCCAGTATCAGAAGAGAGCAAGAATCTAAGAGGGTGATAAGGAGTCAGCAAAGTATTAAGATATGATGAAAGGTCGGTGCTCTGGGCTTTAAAGATAAACCATGCAGTCTTAAACTAAATAGGCCCACTCCATTCAACAGGAAGCCAGTGAAATTCACGAAGGCGATCTAATGCATTTGATGAAGAGGACGTGTAACAATCCTAGAAAGAACAGTTTTGAAACCTCTGCACATATTTAGGTTACAAGTCGATATATCATATTGCACCGCATTTGCTTTGTCTAATCGAGAACCAAGTACACGTGCCATTGTTTTAGCCACGCCATCATTTAGAGATGACAGAAACAAGACCTGCAAATAGAAACACGTGTGAAGTCGTGGTGCGCGAGTTTTCAGAGGAGACACCGTGATTCAATTTTGTCAGATAATAGGACTTTTGGTTCCTGTAAGGTCAAAAGACAGTACGAATAGAAAGACTGCATACGCTGAATGTGTTGTAAAACTAATTGCCTCTGACTTATCTGGATTGATTGAAAGGTCGTTAAAGCAGATTCAAATGTGAAGAGAGGTCAAGCAGAGTTCGAATTCAATTTAAGTTGAGTGATCTTTAGCAGATAGAGCAACGTTAAGTTGAGTATCATCAGCATAATTATATTTCAGGACCGTCGGATTATGCATATGTGCAATTTGACAAATAGGCGAAATAAAGCTTGAAAACAGAAGAGGCCCAAGGACTGATTCTGAGATACACCTGAAGGACAAGCGGCAAGATCAGAACGCGATACAACACGCTGAGTACGATCATTGAGATAAAACGATATCCAGAAAAGAGCAGAACCTACCATGATCAATAATATTAAACGCAGCACTCAAATCAAGAGATATAAGAGGATAGGCCCTATGCTTTGAATGAAATATGTAATTAAGAATGAAATATGTAATTAAGAATGAAATATGTAATTAAGTGGGTCAGTCAGAGCAGTCAGTTGAATGATGCTCACGATAAGCGGACTGAAAAGGACTAAATTGCAGAGAAGATGTCACATATCCCTAAATACATACAAAAAAGCGTTCAATTAGTTTAGAAATATCATTCAGATTGGAATAGGTCTAGAATTAGTCACACAATACTTATCTAGATCAGGTTTTTAACAGAAGTATCACAAAAGCAGTTTTAAAAGCAGTGGGAAACGGCAAAAGGTGAGATTAGACAACCCTTAGATGAACAGTGAGGAAGGAAAACGCACTAGAACAGGATTTAATAAGAGATGTTAGAATGAAGTCAAGTTGTGATGACTTAGATGAAACATTTATAATGAGTCTTACAACTTTCTGTTCTGTGACTGGAGGTATTGTACAGAACTCATCAGGGAGAATGACAAACACCACGAAACAATTAAGTCCTATCTACCCCAGATCTACGCTTAGATATTGCGTTTTTTAAATTAGAAATTTTAGAAGCAATAATTTGAAAAACCTAGACATCGCTTTTTGATCCTCAAGGTCATTAGAGTCATTGCAGGAACCGTGCGGAGTGAAGCTAAGCTTCATCTCTCTGGCCGTTTCGGCAATGTCCAATTCGTCAATGCAGAACTGCTGTAGAAATGTTACAATAAGTTTCTTCGACACCCTGAAAGCTATACGGTAGGCGATTCTGTCACTTTCCTGCTGAGACTACACTCAAACGGCGTTCCAGGTAACGACGATCTCGATAGGCTTTCTTTGCTCCTGCAGATAGCCATTTTGTGATGGGTTTAGTAGGTCTTCTAAAGCAGGTGCGAATTGGCCCAACTTTATCAAGCTCCCTCATAACAACAGCAGAAAGTTGCTCTGCATGGGCATCTGCTGTGTGTGGGCTGGTTCTGAAAACAGTTCTGTGTCGATCACCACCTGCTCAAATTCGAATGTGTTGGTCTGCCTGATCGGGCGATACAAAAGCGGAACTGGATGGCTGGACGTATCCATTGCCACTGTAGCAGTGACGAAACTGCAGTCAGTCTCTACACATAATCGAAGATTATAGTTTTGAAATTTAAAGCGTAAAAATGCAAGACTGGGTGAACTGAATCTGAACTAAAATAAATACATTCCAGTGGCCATCTCGACGTCATCTAGCGAACATGTACATCTACTCACAACTCTGTCGAGCAGCTTTTCTTCGTTTGATGACAAATCAACTCAAATACCAAGTAGATTCCCAAGCATACGTCTAACTACCGCTCTGTACAGACATCGACTACTTCTTAGCTATGTACGAATGTAAACTAGGTACACAATGTGTAAATAGGCACATGATGGCATAAAAAGGCACACGGTAACTGACACAGACAAATGTCACTCGTCAATGATTCACTGCGTGGCGTAACTAATCAACTGAAGTATGAAACAAAGTGCATCAGATACAGAACCGAACAATACACGCAACCTGCGCGGACAATTAAACCTAGGGCCTAAACGTGTGCCAGATGCTGTGCCTTTATTTCATCTTTTACTTCTTTGAAAATGTCGCAAGTTTCGGACATCGAATAATATGAGGCTAGTATTTTATACAGGGAAATGCAAGCTGTGATTGTGCATCAGGATCTCCGGAGTTTTTCCATGTATTCATTCAGTCAAAGTCTGTAAACCATTTGCTTGGTGACGGCTAAGTGATAACAGATTTAAAACAACACTGAGGACTTTTTCTATAGAAGCGGTCATTGAATTACTTACATTCCATGTGGCTGTTTACTACAGTTGTTGTGTTTGGGCTTCGCAGTAGCAATGTGTGCATGCGATTTTTAAAGATCTCCTCAAAGGCATCGCTATCGATTATTCAGATTAGGCATTTGAGTATTTGGATGTAGAGTAGATGGTTTAATTGTTTAAATTACTTTTTCAGTCTAGCAGTCAGAAAGTGTGATTGCTGGTGTTCACCATGAAAGATTTAATAGCCCTAGTTACTTCACAATAGATATAATTGTTAATATCCTTGTTTGGAAGAAACTCCACATAACTGAATACACAAAAGGACGCTAGTACATGTATATAACTGGAATTTTGTGTCAATTTTAAATTGGCAGATCGACCAAAGGTTGTGGACGTATCTGGATGCTTTCCGCATTATTCTTGTTAGCGATCAACCCATGGATGTTCCAAATGCGATTGTCAAACATGCAATGAGTAACAACGGTATGAAATGTTCTTCGTTAGATAGCATGATCGAAATTACAAAAATGCATTTATTTTACACGTTTAGAAACTCGATCAATTCGGATACAAGTTTTCGTCAACTTTATCGACATAAAGCAATATTTTTCATATTATTCAAGAGATTGACATATGCTGGTGATCTGTTTAACATAACATTATACTCATCAATTAATAGCTTAATATTACACAGTACTGCAGTGACAGCATGGTGAAAGATAACCGATGTAACTTGATTTTAACATGTAGCCTAACCATCTGTTTTATTTATGCTCATTACAACTAGGTTATAGACACTCATGCAGTCGAGTGTAAATTTTCCCTCTTAATGATTTTCTCAGACTCAGCAGAGTGTCTAACCTGCCATTGTAGCACTTATTATCTGAAATATAACGAATTACGGATATGTTAAACATTTTGTTGCAGACAAATAAAATGTTGGAATGTGGAAAGCAAAGACTCTTGTTAGCGGTAAGTATTTATTTTGTTTTGTTTTATTTAAAACCTATGCTGAGATGCAATTTAATTGTTTTACTGTATATTGTTTCTGTTGGGCCCCTATTTGATGTATGTAGTCGGCATTAATAATTTTAACTATGACTTCTGTTTCAAAGTTGAGGAGCTGATTCGTTGCAACTGAGTTGAATAAAAAGACTCAATTCGTGGATTAAATATTATTAAGGCATAATGTTATAACGATCTGCCGTTTAAGTGTCTTTGAAAGTTATGTTGTGCATTTTAACAATGTAAAAGTCACGCAGTCGCAATCGTAATATTAGGATTTCTTTAGTACCCAAAAGGACAGTTGTGGGAATCAGCTTTTCACAGGTGCAGTCGTTCCTTGGTATCGACAAATAGTAAAGATCGACAAGTGGTTCCTAAGTTATAGCGAGCTTCATAGACTTCGCCTTCCTCCATCATCTGCCAACACAATATAACGTCCTCAGAAATAACCTCTTTGCCTACCAACATCTTCGATCAGGGTTTCTGCATCGCCTCGGGCAAGTCTAGACTCATCGTCGATGACACCTGTGACATACCCGTAATGACAACTGTTGGTAGACGACCGAGAAAGTCAGTGAAGTAGCTACGGCGTGCTGGACCTGGAACAACTCATACATTCTGCACCCGATGTCCAAAGTCCAAGCAAAATTTCTAAAACAATAAGTTTCGAAAATTTCTAAAACAATAAAGCGTCTAATTACAATTTCGCATCGTCAATGTTCGCCCTGTCAGCCGAACTGTTCCCCTCTGCCCCATCCTCGTAACTTTCTAGGCCGGAAGTCTTCCTGACCAGCGCAGCCGTCCTGGAAGTGGGTCCCGCCGACCAGTCGCCTTCTCCGACTTGGACGTTCATCTTCTGGAGCTTGGCGTCGACCGGGTAGTAGGCGATGTGCCAGATGTCGGCAAGGCAGATGCTCGAGTGGTAACGGAAGAAGAGCAGCAAAGGAAGGTTGACGTTGATGAGCAGCAGCCAAGTTATCTCCCCGTAGTACTCGAGCTCCGTGTATTGCGGGATCTAAGTAATAATAAATAATAATAATTAGCAACTTCTAATGCGCCGGTGTCTAATGCACAAGGCGTCAACTGATGGCACACCAAAACCAAGCCACAATCAGGTCGATATCCAGAAGGTCAGTAAGGAAGTAAGTAAGCAATCTTGTTCTAGCACGAGACAAACGCCCACACTTCACAAATCACAGTGCATAAAGAACAGTAAAAAAGAAAGCACCGTGACATTACAAGTTATGCAATATTAAATAACAGGTTAACTATAACTTTAGATACAGTCCCAGAGAAAACAAAACATCAATCATATTGGGGCAATCAAAGAAACTAATGTATTCGATTCCATCAATCTCTACACCGTCTCCCCAAACTGACCCCACTGGTACTGACCTGCCACCGAAACTGACCCAACAATCTGGCACTTGCAAACGTGATTTGATATAGCACCAGTGACGCAGATTCAATGTGGAGCTGAGATACTCTGGGGATTTACATTATATTCTAAAAATTTTATATTTTAGATTTACATTATATTCTAAAAATTTTATACCTGCTTGGCTTGCATTGTCCGACAAACCCAGACAGCGACGTTGACGACTATGAGGAAGGTGATCGACCCTCGTCCGGGCAAGTCATCCAGGTGCTCGCGCTTCGACGGGTACCTGCGCAGCCCGCTCGCCACCAACACCACCTGTAGGAGCGTCTGTATAGAGGCAACGAGCGACGAACATAACTGCAGTATCTCCATCGTCTCCTGTTTGTCGCTCGGGTGGTAGAGGATATAGTTGCATGTCGACATCATGTACGACGCTTCGTACAGAAACGATCCGCACATCGCCAGGATCAACAGGATGTCGTCGACCATCAAAGGTTTGGCGATGTACGACAGTCGGTTGGTACTCACGATGGCGAGAATTGTGGCGATGGTCAGGAAGGTGTGGACGCAGAGGTCTGTAGAGAGGTACATGAGGTTCTTGGTGAAGGCGTCCGTTGAGGCGTAGAACATGACGATGGTAATCACGGCACCGCTGAGGACGAGGACTCCCAGAAAGAGGCCACAGTGGGATTTGCGCAGGACAGCATCTTCTTTGTGATGTCCGTCGCAGCTCGTCTTCTCCTCTTCGTCTGGTGTTGGGACGTGGATCTTGAAGAGGTTGTGCAGACCGCGTGCGATGCTGTTGCTGTCGTTGTTGCCCTCGACGATCGAGGCGTACATCGTGGCCAGCGTACCCATCGCGATCAGGCTGTACTCGAGGACGAAGGGAAACAGGTACGGAGACAGAGTACGCAGCACGCCCACGTAATAGTCACACGCGGCGTATGTAGGTGAAGCTACAAAGATGTAGTGGGACAGTGCTATATATATATAGCACTAGTAATCAATTAACATGGTCGTCAGATCATATTAGGCCTACTTACTTACTTAATTAATTAACTTATTATTAGAAAGGCTACGTAATCAACAGAGGTCTAAAGGGGTATACTTGTTTGTCAGAAGCGGAGTAGAAACATGCAGAAATTATATGAGTGTTAATATATCTTCAACAGAAGATAGTCATGACTACCGTATCATCAACACATCACCGTAAATGCATATGCATGATACTTAACTTAAGGCCTTCAAAGCAGGTCCGTCATCTGTGGGGTGAAGGAGGCAAGTAACTCTCAAAATGAGCTTTGGAAAATTGCATTATCTCGGGCAAATTTTCGTGGACACAGAATTGACACTGTCTTCTCGGTACAGTGAATGGTTCGAGTTATATATACATGTATGTATATGTATATATATGCATGTTAACCTACAAGCTTCTAAAGTGCCGCACATCAACTAATTCCTTTTGTGTAGCAAAGTTAAATAAAAAGTGCAATTTGTATAAGAAAGGCTGACTTCCCCACTTCGCTGATTACACCATCTTCTATTGAAGACACATTATTTTTCCAATATAGTTCGCTTCTGCCCATAGATATTTCCCTCACTGGTTTAGACAATCTCTCACTGGAGACATTTCAAAAATGTCCGCTACTGTCCATAGTTTTTCCCTAATGGCCCAGACTACTTGGGCCCTATCTTCCTCTGAACATACATCTCTGTCAAACTTTATCTTTTCCCACAGGTGCCAATGGCAAATCACACCCTTGCTAAAGCCAACGTACGTGTTGTAATTTCGATAGAGGAGTGGGGTGAGTCCACAGATGTTTCGTTTGAGTGGCTTGACGGCAGGTGACTGAATTCGTTCATGATCTCTAGCACCAGAGTCTTCAGCCAGACGCAGATGTTTGTCGCCATTATGTGCATCAGACCAAAGCGAGCAATCGACTCGTTCTTCTCGATTTTCACCTAAAAACATCAGCATCTTTTGATAACTGTTGTCACTGGAGAACAAGTAATGCAATGTTGACTTTGTCAGAACTCTGTTTGCATGATCTTATCTGGGACTTAAATGTCGGCTTGGGCTGTAATGGGTCTGACAGCCAGCTGCTGTCAGGCAGAAAAGAACTTCAATCTGAAATAACTCCGGATATTTGCAAGTTGTGCGGCACAGTGTTCTATCGGTAACGAGTTTGGTCAGTGATCATGCGGGTGCGGGTTCGACTCTGTGTAACGACCCTGGGCAAGTTGTTTGCGCACGCCGTCCCTCTGTCACCAACCAGTATAATTTGGCACCGGCGTAAGCTGGGAAGTAAACGGTAAGACCTACGATGCGCTGGTCCCGTGTCCAGGACCTTGGGATTCGTCCTTTGCCGGTTCAAGGGTCTCGAAAAGGAGATGAGCAACTACCCGACGTCTCACTTGTGAGATATGGGACACAATTTACTTTTGAAAACTGCAAGTTAACTGAATACCGTATACAGTTGGAATTCTAAAATATTTGAGGTGCGTACAGGAACTGTAGATAACTCTAAATTTTCGTAATATCGTACAGGCACCCACAGTTGGAATTCCGAAATGAGGTTTCTGAATTAATTCCAGCTAACTCTAAGTAACCTAAATACCGTAAGCAATTGGAATTTGAAATATCTCTAAGATATAAATATCTTCATCCTTGAAAGAACTCCAGATAAAAACCGTTCTTTTCACTAGGACCTCTTCTGTACAATTGATTCCAATTATGGACTGCGGTTCCACATAGAAGCCACAATTGATGCTTTAATTAAAAGTGTGCACATTGGAAATTACGAAAACCTAAATTTACATTATCGATAAAAATTTCTGGATTAGACTAGATTGTGTTAGATTACCGTATGATATTTGAAAAGGAAAAATGTTTGCACGATGAGAAAGACCAGGCGAATTATGAAGATCCAACCAAACTTGACAATGTTATTGCATCCGCTCTTCGGGACCATTGTATTGTGAATCTCCATTGCAACATAGATGACGTTACAGACGCCAAACACTAAGCAAATATAAGTCACATTGCAGAAATTAGGGCAGAACTAAAACAATATAGGCACACTTAATTAGGAGAGTGACTGCGTGACTGACTGAATTATTGATTGATCAACTGATTGGCTGGTTGATGAATGGATAGATTAATTGATTGGTTACCTCCTAACTGCGTGACTAATTGAGTCCATAATTGCTTGCTTGATTGATTAACTGACTGCTTAGTTGATTGACTGATTCGGCGATTACTTAATTTACTGACTGAATGATTGCTTGATTTATTCGTTCAATCACTCACTCACTCATTCTTTCACTCATTCATTCATTGCAGACCGTGCGTTCTTACAAAGTGTAACGAATCGCAGATAAAGACTGGATCCCTCGTGACTGAATATATTTCCCAGTTTCGTCAGATCGATCCATCCCTCCGAACCATCCTCCGAATCATCATCCCCGTTCAGGCTCAGGTTCGCCATCGAAGCCATCAGCGTTTCAGAGCACTGGCTTAACGGCCTCTGTTTCCTTAGGTCTCCCGTGGAGGTAAGGAAGAGGTTCCCGGTGACTCCCCCTCCTGCGCCGCCCCGATTGGTGGAGTTGTAACGGGAAGTGTAGTTTTGCGCCATTTGTTGTCGATCGTCGACGAAAACCGAATCGGATTCCACGTAGCTGAAATTGGTGCAGCTTTTGGTGCTGCGCAGTTTGGGCGCCCATCTTCCGGAACCGGAAATCTTCCGCTTCCCAACCGTCGGCTTCGATGCACCCTCGTCTTCGAAAGGGGCCGGCCTTTTGTCTCTGCTCGCTTCGTTGTCTGTCTGGGTGTCAAGGGGCGTTTCGTTGGTTCTCTCTACGTCTTTGACGTTGTTGTTCTCGTACTCTCGTTTCTGTTCTTTATCGTCCTTGACCTCTACGTGTTTCGGAGACTTAGACTGGCGCATCAGGCAGATGATGAAGTAGACCAGCAGTGCGATGCTCAGACACAGGATGTAGGTCATGAAGGCCTAATTAACAGAAACAGGCAGAAGATATTGGTCAATGGGTCGTGACATGACACATATCATCATAGGACACAGGTCATAACAAGATGCAGGTAATAATAAAATATAGATCATAAAATTATAGGTCACACAATAAACTTGTAATCATAATGAGATATTCTTCATAACAAAAAGGTCATAAATATAAATCATTAAACATATTCAAAATTCATCGATGAGTAGGCCTATTTCAAACAAACTATTTCAAATCAAACGCCTTGATTTTGTTTTGAAGTCATTTTATAATGATACTACTCATCTGCTTCAATTTACTTTCCCACCGTATCCAGGTTGCCTCTTTCTCTGACCTATCATGTTTCGACTGCATTTCTCCAACCAGGGGCGTAGCAATAGGTTGTGCAGGTTGTGCAAATCACAAGGGCCCACTAGGCCAGGGTCCACCTGGGCCCCAAAGGGGCCAAGGTCAGGTTGCTTAATTACTTAAAGCAGAATAGCCAAAGTTCATTTTGCACAAGGGCCCTCTGAAGGCTAACTAAGCTACTGTATCCAAAGGACTACAGCTTTTAACTACAGTGGCAACTAATGCCTTGTGCATTACGATAATGGCGTGATTGATTGGATTAGAATAGATTAGATTTGGTTAGATTCTATTCGATTAGATTAGACTAGACTAGACCAGACTAGACTCATTAGACTAAACTAGACTATATTAGATTACACTAGACTTGATTAGGTTAGACTCGAGTCACTAGGCTAGACTAGACTAGATCAGACTGAAAAGGATTAGATTAGATCAGATCAGTTGAGACTAGATTAGATTTCACCCATCCCTGTAGGTCGTAAAGACGTAAATGACAAACAGACAACGTTTAAATGACTAATATATTGGCCTAACGCAAACAAACATTGACAACAAAGAGAGAATTTATATGGCGTCTTTGGAAAATCTCTTTTGAAAGGGTGCACATAACATATATATTATACCCGGCAAGATAACCTGAATAAAAAAACACAATAAACAAGTCATGCACTGTATCACAGAGCCGATTAGAATGAGCTGTTGTTTATGAATTCGGAGAACACTTGTGGCAGATCAACAGGTGGTGGTCACGTTTGCTCTGACGTGAAGCATCTGATCAGGACCATCGAAGAAAAGCAGCAAGAGTCGATTTATGATTTTACAGAAAATTTATGAGACATTCTTCAGATGAAAGGCAAGAGTGAGCGAGTAGTCATTGTCTGTAGGTCATCCAGGAACAATGCTCCGCATGAAGCTTAGCAGGTTAATGGAGTTGTCCTTCACTTCTGCGCCTTTTGTCTTACCTTATCTTATCTTATCTCGGCGACTTAACCTCATCTGTCCTTGGCCTTCTTGTCAACTGTACCTTACCAGTCCATATTGTATTGCCTGAATTTACATTACCTTCTTATCAGTCCATATTACATTGCCTGACCTTACCTTATCTGACCCATGAATTATTTTTTCTTGTCTTACCTTACCTTATCTTTAATAGTTAGACTTTCCTTTTCTTACCTTATCTTACGTCACTTTAACTTTATCATATCTTTTTTTATCTGACACTACCTCACCTTACCTTATTTCAGCTAATCTTATCTTACCTTACGTAGCGCACCTTACCAGATCTTACTCTATCTGACCTTACCTTTCCTTATTTTACCTGACCTCGCCTTACTACCAGTGTGTGACGGTTGAGTTGCCTTGTAGAGAGGAGACACTGACTGCGTAGTATTCCGTTTGAAGCCATTTCTTTTCCAGGGCCTCAGTCAACGGAAATAGGAATCCGATGATGACGATTAAGATGGCATACAAAGAACTCAGGTACTTGATCAATTCTCGTCTAAACAGAATACAAAGCAACCACAAACTACACTGCAAGCAGACACAAACTACACTGCAAGCAGACACAAACCGGAGAAACAGACAGACTTGTATCTCTCTACTCAGTCAGTCGTTTCCTGTCGTCGTCATGTTCTTTCAGATGTCTTTTTGGCTGTTTGCCTTCTAGTTCCTAGTGCTCTTAAGATTAAGTTTAAATTTGGGTTCTTAAACAAAACTGTAAAATGCCATTCTGCGCCACCCTAAAAGGGCCGGTGCCAGAACGGCGGCCCCAAACGTAGCGTACCAGCCTTCTCAGGTACCACATTAACACACAATCTGATACATACCCGACAAACTCACTGACATAATGACCAACTGAACCACTGACTCTCTACATAAGCAAATCTCAACTGAGGTTGGTGTGCAGAGAACCAGACGTCATTCCTTTCCTAACTCTCCTCCATTGACCTCCCCTCCCTCGGCTGCTCTGCGATTGTCTCTGGAGTCGGACTTAGCAACAGAAAACCCAAGAAGGGCAGCCGCTCAGCACCGACGCCAAGCGAATGAATGACTGCCCAGCATTACCGTCAAACAAACTCGCGCGCACAAATAAACAAGCATGCACATATGCTTTATCATATATATATATATATATATATATATATATATATACATATATATATATATATATATATATATATATATATGTATATATATATATATATATACATATATATATATATATATATATATATATATATACACATACATATAATGTATTGTAAATGAATATAAACAGTTCATTACAAATTGAGGCCTATCTAAAGGCCTATCCCCAATACAATGCGGTTCAAGAACTCTAACATGGTGTCAGATATCAAACTCAGGATGGAAATCCGATGGCTGGGCTATACGTGTGTGCGGGAGCTAATCATTGGTGACTTTTCTAATTATCTGAGCACTGACTGATATCTGATGAACTTCTGGTTCTTAATTGCATTCAGCATCGTTTCGCATAGCATAGAGAGTTCCTGTGGGACGTGATGGCGTAGTGGTATGTTCGGTGCTTCGTAACCGGAGGGTCGCGGGTTCGAATCTGCCTTGAGCCACTGCGTAGCGACCTTGGACAAGTTGCTCACCCACAATTGTCTGTGAGGAAGGCAACGGAAAACCACCTCACTCATCTCATTCTCGGGTGGCATAAAGCCAATGAACCTGCCTTCGGGCATAGAACTCATCATCATCAGAGAGTTCCTATGATTAGTTTGTCTCAAAGCGGCGCTATATAAATTTCTTACTACAGTTACAATCATACTGAGATAAGGCTATACTTGGCCTACGTAGACCTACAGAGGTTATGGAATGCAACCTACCGTGATAGCTGTTCGACAGCTTCATCTGTGACTCGTTTCTGACCGTCACCGATGACTATGCTGACGATATGAGCCGTGTCCTGCTTGACGGTCGTCGCCTGATTATTGTTTTTGTCTTCGTTGCAGACGCTACCTGCTCAGTGTCGTTAATTTATGACTCGTATTATTATTTTATTTTAATTTTTATCGTCTTATCCCACCGACACCGACACCACCACTACCACCACCACCACCGACATCGTCACCATTATATTTGGTTTAAATTTTTTAAAATCATCATCGTCATCATCACTAAACTGGCGTTTTGCAGAATTCGATGCTTACTGAGCTATGCAAGTGAAACTGAAGTAATCAGCTATACATCAAGGCGTTTCAGGATAATGAGTCGTTTGGTAGGGAACGCAAGAGTTTTTCTGGGTCTGCTGCTCTTCTTAAATGCATGCCGTATGAAAATAGTATTAAAAGACCCGGTTATTAGGCTACCCAACTGGGCCTACATTTCAAACCACCAGTTTTGCATTGGTGAGACTTGTGGCTAAACTTTAGGCTACCGGATTTGTTTTATTGAGAGAATGAGCAGTCATCAGTCAGTCAGCCGGTCGGTCGGTCAGTCCGTCAATCAGTCAGTATGTATGTACTTGTGTATATATATATGTATGTATGTATGTATGTATAGGTACGTATGTATATATGTATACACACATTCAATATAGCGCCTTTTAAGAACTTCGCAAAAACCTTGCAGTGCGAGATTTCTTGCCATGGTATCAGTGAAATTTAGTCAAAGTTTCCCAACAATCCAGAATGTTCTCCGCGTACATGTAGTTACTAAAACCCCAAACACCATCGCATGACCCCAGTTCTCATAATTGGCTTAAGATACCTCAGCGCGTCCACTGCAGTGGAAACGCCTGTTTCGACGTACTTTGGTTTTGTGGGTCCATAAGGCTCTAAATGCACAGTCATATGATACAATGTGGAATTTGGTGATCCGTCCCTTGCTCAGAGAATCTCCCATTGGGATGCTTTTCCCCCACTCATTAGGTTCCTGCCCAAAGTAGAGCTAATCCTACTGTATCCAACCACATAAGCCCACCGCGCCCAAGGTAGGTCTACATTTAGGAACCCTGTTCACCACAGTGGCTCAGTACATCAATGAACAAATAGTATGAAATACAGTATAATCGCGATTATTAAAAGTACAAGGAGGTTTTCTCGTGCTCAGCGATGATCGATATATTATAAGCTGTTGTGATCTGCCAGTGCTCTTGAAAATTGAACCCGCAGATTCGACATAAATATCGATTACAACTGTTATCCATCAACTCGGTTCCCATTTTACTCCAAGAGCAAAAGTCGTTTCAAAAGAAGTCACAAAGGCAGTTAACAACGTTGAAAATTGTGGCTGAACAAACATGATTGTCAGAGACGGGACTCAGTAATATTCTTACGAAGTGTCTAGGGGACATCAAGGAGGCCCAGTAATTGCGCGGACTAGGGAGCCTCAGGTGCGCGAGATCTCGCGGACTCTCGCGTGATTATTATAAAGAGTCAAAATGGCTGCGGACGTAGAATCTGAGTTTTCTGTTGGGATGAACTTTTTGTTTGAAATTAAAAAGTTACAGACTGCAAAGCAAACATACGAGCAGCATCATTATGTTCGGTGACAAAATAATAGATCCAAACTGCCATTTTCCTGACTTTGACCAACTGTAAATGTTTCTGAATGTGGCTGCACAGGACGCGAAAAATCGACCGCAAAAAGGGTTAGGTTTAGGGTTAGGGTTTAAGGTTAGATTCTGACCCATCGGCATTTATAAAGAATTAGGTTCATATTTTCATTCACACTGACGCCCTAGTATTCCAGTTTAGGCGACCTCCTTGAGGCCCTCTAGTATTCCAGTTTAGGCGACCTCCTTGAGGTCCCCTAGCAACGTCCATATTCTTAACCAGTCGGATATAAAAACACACAGGAACAAGTAGACAGTATATGGAAAATGGAAAAATAGTCTAGTCTCTGTGAGTGAGAATGCCGGTTCGTATAGCCTACGGACAGTGGCTATATGTCAGAGATTTGACTCTCGGGCCAGCACGGTCCCTACATGGGACCACCTTAAATGGCGTATCGCCCATTCAAACGGGCAGATGTGGTGAAGGACCTCGCCCGATAAATTATATGCAAAATGTGCAGGGTCGAGGCTATACACCGCTATAGAAAAACATTTGATCTAACAGTGAGCCTACTCCTATAAATGCTACACAAATCGCATCGTGTCGCGTAACTTGCGTCGCGCAACATAGTGTAAGTGAGATTAGAGACTAAAGCTGATCTTACCCACAGATGGAGAAGCGGATGATGTACCTGAATCTACGTCTGATACTGGCTTCTTTTTCTTCCAGAACGGCATTTTTGATATCAACTGCAAAAAGCCCTGCACCTGTTGACTCTTGATCTCCAACAGTCACGACAGACTCTTATCTATTAGTGAAGAGTTGAAATCTTTAAAGAAGTAACTTTGAAGAGGTAAGTAACTAAGAAGCTGCGCAAATGAAGTCTTTAACCTGAACAAGATCGAACTACAATTGTCTCTAATCGTCACAGAGACGCGGTTTTCAAATTTGGATTCATAGGCCTACGTGTAGCCCACGTGCACAATGCACAGAAATTAGTAGCTCGTTTAGTTTGATGTATCGATCTGCATTGATTCGTTCCACAAGGCAGTGGCCTATTTATCGGATAAAGAGGCCTTACGTCACAACCGATCGTGACACGATTGCCTGACAGATGACACGACCACTTAGGCCTACATAGATCAACATGTCATCGCATCGAAGCTCCTAGATTGGCCTTATCTTGTGCAAACTTCGAGGGTCGCCCTTCAAGGACGTCCGCAAAGAGGGAAAGGGAGGGAGGGGTCATTAAAATGCGGAAAAAGGGAGGGCGTTCAGCCAAAATTGAACGTCCTCGTCAAAATTTTGTGCATAATAATTAAGCATACCCTGCGCATGAAGCAACAACTTCAGTCAAACAACAATCTGTACTGCGTTTCGTCATTTCTGGCCCTCACCAGAAGCACCTTAAACTCTACCATAACTTGCATATGTGTCCGTGCGCGAGGACCTTAAATGGCGAGGCGCCCATTCGAACGGGCAGCGGTGGTAAAGGATCTCACCAGAGATTCATTGCAAAATTAGCAGCGTCGCGGCCAGACGGTCGCTGTAGAAAAACATGTAGGGCCTACGTTTACATTTTTACATTTGTGTTACTGGCCACCGAGCTTCAATCGTCGTTTACGTTGGCGTGAAGACTTCAGCAAAGGGAGAAAGGAAGACGGTAATGCTAAATGTGGACAGACAGAAGGGAGAGACCAAATTGGGTCATATTTACTACAGGTCTGTCAGCCTGACTCTTGGATCTCGACCTGGAACCGAACCCTTCTTGCCTATCGATTTTGTTGTGACTAAGCGCCTGTGAATAAGCTGGTTCCCGCGACTTAGCTTTCGTTGGGCGCTTGTAGAAATCTCGAGATTAAGATTACGAATATGAGATTATGTTAACGGTGATGTGTCTTTAATTCCAATATAAAATGCTAACTCTACAATATGAATTCTGATAAATCAGAGGTGCAAGAAATAGGTTTAGAAAGTTTAACTTTTTAGTTTTTTAAACCTCAACACATACGAATTTCACATAGGCCTATGAAGTTGTTTTTGGTAGAATTGAGAAAGGGGCAAGGGTCAGGTTTTGGATTTTTATGAGGTACTTAAACACTAAATAAAGTTCATTTTAATCTACCATCTACTAGTTTAAATGGACAACTCCTATTACAGTTGTCAACCTACCTACTCGATGCAGGATCGTTCTGTTTCCATTACAAACATTTCAGGGTGTCAAACAATATATATATATATACACACACATATATATATATTTATATAATTGTGCGATTAATATGCATAAAGTATGCATAGTTTAACATTTCATTTAATTAAAAAATTATTTACATTGACGTGGTGTCAATAATTGCGCTACAAAATTTGACGACTTCCGGAATCTGTGTTAACATATCTGGCGACTGGGTAAATTTGAAACTTTGAAAATTCGTAGAAAATCGCAGGATCGTTTCCGGGAGACGGAGATAGGCGTATTCGACTACTGATATTGAAATCTACCATCGGGTAAAATTTGGTGAGATTCTGGAACAGTTCTCAAATCCGGACCCGTACCTGTATATGTAACGCCAAACCAATATACTGGCACGTTTTTCTATAGCGACCGTATGGCCTCGACCATGCTCATTTTTCAATTAATTTATCGGGTGGGATCTTTCACCACCGCTGCCCGTTTGTACGAGTACCAAGCCGTTTAAGGTTCCCGTGTACGGAACGTGATAGCCCGAGATTCAAATCTCTAAAATAAACCCCGATCAGGACGCGAACCGGCACCCTCACGCTCAGAGGTGCGTAGAAAGGATTTCCTTTATGGCTGGATTGTTCCTTTGCCCGATTGCCTCCTGTGCATTGCAATATGGGTAGATGCATCTTACGTGTGGGGATCGATCGGAATCAGTTAAAGGAGGTTCCCCACAAACTGGAGCCTGGCCTATTTGCAGTGACAATTTTTCAAAAGTCCATGCAGAAATCCTGTGTGATTTCTTTTAGACAGACACCACACCCGATTCTAAACTGAATGTTGCATTGTTTGGGATTCCACATAGTTCCAGTAATATGAGCCACTTCGTTTTCAGCCACTCAAAGCAGCCAACACAAGAAAAACTTTAATACTTCAACAGCATGAAAACAACTTAATGAACACATCTAACAACTTAGCAAAAGCTTAGATAAACTCCTCCGAGGCAATTAATCGTTAATTTAACGACAACTTAACATGATATCAAATCACTGATCACAAAGAAACAATCCAGCACTGAAACCAAAATACTTACTAAAAACGAGCAGCGGATCCCGATATTTACAGAGAAAGGCAGATTATTGGGGCAACGTCATATTTCTTTATGATCTTTTCATTAGTTCTCCAATTTGTGTTTTCCAGTTTATCTAAGAATATATTTTTAGTTTCAAAATTTCCATTTTTTTATCTTCCAAGTTTATTTTAGTTTTATCATTTTTTAAAAGCAATTAATACACACACCATGGCAGTAAATCTGAAACTGAGGTATGGTTCAGCAGGCAACACTAACCCTGATCAGTCTGGGGGGAAGTTTTACTTTATCAATTTCCCTTTTTTACCTTCCAAGTTCAGCAGTCAACCTTCACCTTATCCTTAACCAACTTCAGTTTTATTACTTACCAAGTTTAGCAGTCAAGCCTAACCCTAACCAAACTGAAGTCAACTTTAGTTTTGCAATTTCAATTTTTAGCTTTCCAAGGTTAGTAGGCAACCCTCACCCTAACCTCAACCAGTCCGAGTGCCAACCCACCGGCTTGAACCAAACTCATGTAGAGGGGATGGTTGTACTGACCATCACGGATCCGTCCTCGCTAAAAAAACAACTGGAGAAAAACAGCAAACAAAGATCTCAGATGAAATCTGTAAAGAAAACCAAACTTCCTAATAGTAAACAGTCATTGACACAAATGCCGTAAGCCAGCATGGCAACCATTCGTGCATCAGCCGACATTAGCTCGTCTTTTTCTCAGCTTCCATTAACTTGGCTTCCATTAACTTGGCCGCTTCTTTCTGTTGCTTCGCTTCCCGTGAGTTGACTTGTAGGCGAACGACAAAACGACAAATGAGAAGCAGACCAAATATGAGCGACGATGTCATCTTATCCAAAGAATCGTGAAGCATGTAGTGGCTGTAGACTGCGGCACATGAGACTATGAACAGCATGACGTTAGCAAACTGCTTCAAAGGACCTAAAATACAGAAAATCTTCATTACTGCTACAGCCATCATTACCACTACCAACATCACCACCATTCATGAGGAAATAAAACTTAATTACGTTAAAGTTGTTCACATTTTAGGTCTAGCCATCATCTTTAGAGACTTAAATAAATTACTTCGGCAACGGTAGAAACAATTTCATATGTTCCTTGGATCCGAAAGCTCTGTACTAGCAAGTCTCACAGAAATATGATGACAATGCTTTATAGTGGCTACCTTGGAACACTACACAAGTGTCTGACCCAGTATAGCTATCAGCTCAGTGAACAACGAGAAAAGAAAGATCAGTTCTTCCGTCAAGACAGGTGTTACATTTGATGCTATATGATCATGCCTGTATGCATAGGTAAATTTGGGATCAACAGCTGCAACAATTTATACCCAAATTTGCATTATATCAACCCGTGTTATAGTGAGTTTATGATGTATCATCATTGTGTTTTTAACTGTTGTGCTTTAACTTGAAGTAGTTGAGGCGAACAAATTAAATAGCTCCAATCAAATCTAATGTCAGTTTGTGACTGTGCAAATTTTAGAGCATGCTCAGTTTTCAGCAAACTAGGCATCCAATGGCCCCCCTTCCAGTGACTTGGCTCCCCGTTGATGGGAAAACATAGAGCCACCATTGTGACAGGGCGTTATATAAATGCTCTGAAAGAATGAAGGAATTCATGTTGTGTTTGTGCCTCTGTAATGAAGGCCACAGCTGATACAAATGTCAATTAGTACATTTAGCATGATACTGGTTGGAACCACATAGGCTGTTGAGTTTTAGTTTCTTTAAGAGGTGCTGCATAAGGCCTCTAGATGAATGAGTAAGTGCTTTTGTCTGCTCGTTAAATGTCATAGCAATGTCAGTTATACCTGGAACTAGGGCCAACAGGAGGCCACAGGTGACTTCGGTGACACCAACTACACGTCGGTATAAATGAGGACTTGGCTTCCAACCAGTTACGCTAACCAGAGGGAAGACTTTTGCAAACCTAATAAAAGTTTTTCGCTGCAACAAACAAACATACCAAGAATTCAAAATGATAACATTGCAACCGCATATGGCATCAAAGAAAAAGAAAGCCAAAGATCCGACCAAATATCAGTCATTTAAGCATTAATACTTTAATTATAATTATTTATCGATTCCAGAAATCAAGCCGCTAACTAGTCTACAACCAACATAAAAACGAATGACACTGTTCAGCGTTTTCCTTTGCAGAGATCTGAGATCTTTTTGCCGCTGGCCATGAAACGGTGGTTCACCAAGTTTACGTAAGTTCCTAGACTAAATTTGTTCACCATTCTTCGGAGACAGGTAACGTCCCATGGATTCCAGCTAACCCATCTCACGTTACGCTCAGCTAAAGACTACCCAAACTCAACATCAATACTTTGTTTCAAAGTTTCCTACCATTTCTTTGTAAACCTCGTCATTTATTGCTGGCGTTAATTTGATTGTTCCTATGAGTACAAAAAATAAACCAATAGTAATGGATAAAACTAAGACAACAATATTTGCCATCTTTAACGAATTTTCGGCAAACTCGCACAGTCCAATGATATTTATAAATAAACTAGATGGGGCGGGTCAACGTAGAACGCGTCCTATCCAGAAAACCATTTCCGGGCGCACGTTCGCGTCATCGTAGGGCTTTAAAGTAAAATCGGTTAGGCATTTGTTTGGAATCTGTCTAGACATGGAAATATCGCCTAATCAAATAATAAGCATGCAAGTCATGTGACGCCTGTCTCAGCACACTTTTTCATGATGCTCATAAGGCAGGATTGACCTCTGGCAGGCCACACCAAAAACTAAAGGTCAGAACTCTACATTAACCAACTACAGGCTTAAGGCAAAAATAAATGCAATAGTGTGTCAAGCACACATAGGGTTGCTTGTGCAGACATACCGTCATACGACCGTGGGGGATTTTGAAAGGGAACAAATTGATCATACAGGCCAGGCCAAGGTCAGTATTGGTTTTAAAGTAGGTATTGGTTTTGGTTTTTTCTTCAGTTTTCGGTTTTCCAAATACCGACTTCAGTGTTGATTTTTTGGCTTTTCTTAATATCATGATATCAGTTCAGTATTGGTTAAACTGACCCACAATTAATAAGTACTGAACCGAATCGTAATCCCCAGATTTCTACAGTGCCCAATGAAAGCCATGTCACAGGACCAGCTTATTCACAGGCACTGTCAAAACAAAATCAACAGGCAAAACAGGTTCAGTTACAGATCAAGATTCAAAAGTCAGGCAGAAAGACAGTGTGGCCGATATAGTGGGTGATGTTTGGGCAAGGAATGTTGGTCACAGAAAAATATGACACAGAATTGGCTAAATTCTAAATTGGCAGCTTTAAATGTAACTGTCGCCACCCTTGAGAGTTAGCTAATCTCTCATCTTAAGTTCTCCAAACCAACCCATATGCCACATTGCACTGCTCAAGAAAATTGTGTGTAATATATCTGAACATATATTTATGCAACACCTTACAGTTTTCTTCAGACCAGCATGCACAAGCCGTGGTTGACACAGTGTGACAAGATCGTGAAAGATTCAGTAAGTTGCATAATTCAGTACTTCTGTGACTAGTTCATGTGTTCAGAACTTGCAAGAAGTGTTCCTCCCTGGGCCCAGTACAAGGCACACAAGAATGTTGCCTTCTCCATACTTTGAACATATGACAATAATAAAATTACCAGGTCATAACTTTCATAATAAAAATTAATAGATATAACTGTAGTAATTATTAAAACATTAAAATAACAACACAGCCATACATCATAGTAATTATTTATAATCATCACACTCTATTTAAAAAAAATTACAGATGAAATATGCAACAAAGTAACAAAACATGCCATTTTGTAGAACCAAAATTACTGTGAAATAAGGCATAAATTAAAGGCCAAGTTTGCAGCCAACTACGCGTGCAGCATACCGACAGGAAAAAACACGCTATTTCGATGAGCCAAGTGGGAGAAATGACTTGGCTTTCCTTATTAACAAGCAAGTGCTAAATAATTGTCGTGCTCAACATAGAAAATGTTTTTCAGCAAGAAGCAGTGCAACAGAATGGACTAACACTGGTTAAATGTGGGCTCAGCGAACACAAATTAGCGACAACATACTAGTTTACTCAGATGCAATAAATGTCTTCCATTGCACAGGTTTATTCATTGTCAACACAGCGTAGTTGCGCTTTAAATCAGAATTCGTATCGTTACGAAAATGTCAATTTAAACAGTCATTAACGTTTTAAACTGCGACTATAACACAAGTCATCTCCAACTCTATCATCAAACAGCACATGCATAGTGAACATTAGCAAACTTCAGAGGTTCATGAAAGGTGCAGTATATCATCCATGTACAAATAGTGTAAAAATCGTGTACCCACTGAAACCACATTGAAGATTTCAACTGGAATCTGTACCCTAACAAAACATCCATCACTACGAGGCCCTACACAGATTTCTACGTTCATAGTATTAAACGTATGTACTCTAACAGTGCTCAAATTTTTAGCCATTAAGTAGAAGGCGTCTTCACGAGGTTCTTAAAAGATGCTACATAAACTTCAGATATACACATATACTAAACTTATTTATGTCTGTTTTATGTAGCAGTGTAGAAGGAAAGGTATGTCTGTAGTGATCAACTACACCACTTAAGTGACTCATGTCTTTATCTTTCAGTACAAAGTGCCTGCCAGTCGCTCCTTAGGATTGTCCCCTAAGGCCGTCCGCAGAGGAGGGAGGGGTCACTTAAACGCGGACAAGGGCAGAGGGCTATGTTCCACATCTAAATTTGGTACATACAGTTATTTGGGTACAGCCTAAATCCAAAAACCCGACTTCAGTCAGACAGCAGGTGGTCTGTACTGCCTTGGATCTAATCACTGTCCCTTTGCAGGCTGCAGCAGATCAACTGGTAGTCTAATCCGGGTATTAGTACTCGGATGGAGTGTGGACATTCACAAAGAGGTATGGGGAAGATAATGCCAAACGCAGACAAGGGGAGGAAGTGGTACAAAGTAGGTCTTTTTTGCTGACATCCTTTATGGATGATCCCTCTGTCAAGCATTGGCAGAGTTAGGATTTGAAGTTGGGATGATATAGTGGATGGGGAATGAGAAAACCAATTAGGATCAACATTAGAGTACTGAGTCTAGAGTCGTACACCATATCCTCCTTAAAACACGTAGCATTCTACCATGAATTTTGATATTACATGGTCGGTTACATGGGTCCCCAAATAAGAAAAAGACCTCAATATAACACAACCTCATTTAAGGCAGTCCTCAAAATGGCCGCAAAGACAGGGTGACTAGAAGGTTCCAGTAATTTGTCCCTCACCATCCATCACGGACAAGTAACCAAACATTAATCATCTCCAAAGCATAAGCAGTTACGCACATACAGTAAAGCATTTGGTTAAAAGAACAGGAAAACAATTCTTAAACTAAGTTCAAATGTTGCTGAAATACCCATTCTTCAATCAGAGCACACGAAGCAACGAAAACCGCTGTGTAAACCAAGATGCTACGGGGGATAAGTATTCACCTCAGAATGTTCAAATCTGATCGAAACATACACATCCGAAATTCAAACCAGAGGCGCCTGTCATTTAGCAACTCCAATGAGATGTAACAGTGCTTTTGTGAGGTACTTCAAAGGCGGTGCATTAAACGTCTACTTACATACATACATACAAGCATACATACATACATATATACATATATACAAACATACACACGTACATACACGAAAGGGGCCTCACCGCAAAAAGGTTTTATGTTTTATGTGCATATTCTAGTAATTTCAAATTACGAGGCAATTATAGCTGCTCTGGTTCTCTGAATGGGCTTGCCATAAATATTCCGTTAACTTAAAAGGATCAGTCAACCTTGTGAACATACACACATTAGAAGACAACAGCGGATTTTTCTCAGCAAACTATATAAAATTGACCAATTTATTACATCTTCCTCTATTATTTTTCACATGAAGGACAGGCATATTTCACGTACCAAGATACCCCAATGAAGACTAAAGAATGGCAAGTAATATTTTCTCATTAACTATAATTCAGGTGCAACAATTGGCAAAACAGATTATTACTATTATTATTATTGCTGCTGTTGTTACTGTTATTATACACTGCAAGTGTAATATTCCAAAGTTGCAAAAATACGGTCGAGTGCTAGGTCTGAAAATCAGGCTACAGAAGTTATAAATGGTTTGCTATTATCATATTATTAATACTATTTATTTTAAAATTTATTATTATTTCCATCATTATCATTCCAAAAACTCTTAATCCAACTTTGTTTTTCCAAATTTACGAAATTACATCAAAGACATCTCGTTAAGCCATGCAAAATCACTTAAGAGATCAAAATATGGAGCTGCCATGTACCAATTGACTTTTCACCTAACATGTCCAATATTACTAGGATTTAATTTGCTCACACAACCAGCTGCAAGCAAAAATACAGCAATGATACCGCAGGATGTGCTTGCAAATCGAAACAGCACCCAGACGCCTGAAAATGGCAAATTGCGACTGCAACATTTCGCAAGGCAAACAATCAAAAACGTGCAGTGAAACCCAAGTTTCTACAGACGCAAGACATTTTATTTAAGAGTATTGCTTTTTCCGGTCAGAATTACGTCTCAGCTCGGCCGACAGGTAACGGGGCTTTCTCCCTCTCTTTCTGCCTCCTCGTCCGGCTCGAGTCCACTGGCTGATAACCTGTATCCCATGTTGATCAGCATTACCTCCAGTGGGTCGGCGTTCATGCGTTTCTGGTTCGCACTTGCTGCATCGTCAGAGTTTGCCACCTCTCTGTCGTTCTTCTTTCCATCCTGCAAACATGAGCAGAAGTATTTAATTTTCCATTTGTATGTAAGTATCTAGAACTTATTAATATGGCATCTTTTAAGCACCTTACAAAAGCATTATGCTTGCTTGCCTGAACAGCGTTAAAGTTCACTAAGAACAACAAGTTCACCTGTAAGCAAATAACGTTCAGACAACTGGAGAAGTCACCACTGGTGGGTGCTTGCACACACATACAGCCCAGCCAATACTGTCCATACAGCGTCCATGTTTAGGCAAATTACACAAGCCTGTATTCGAATCACAGTACCTGACACAACAGCGAACTGTCAATTTCATAGGACATGCCGGGATTCACACCTCAGACGACAGGCTGATATTTAAGCAACAAGCCATTAGATGTGGAATAAAAACAGGGCAGGAAATAAACCATACAGACCCTACTTGCAACAGCGTAACTACGGTCCACAACTCTGGGAAGCCCAGCTCCAAATGTTCAGCAGGAGCCCTCTCTGAGTCTGTTAATGTAAGAAGGCAAACCTGAGTAATCCCCACGGCCTGCTGATGACCACTGTGGTTTTTTCCATAATGTGAGACAGTAACTGTATATAAAATCTTCCACTTCCAAGTGGAATGAAGAACAGGTGCTCACACGAGGTCTACCGCTATTCGACTGCCAGAAGACCAATACGTGTACGTACAGCACGTGTTTCAGGAACATATTTTAGACACATCTTAAATGCTCTGAAGCGTGGCGATCTAACATGTCTAACAGGGTGTGACTTAAAATAAGCTGAATATGTTGCCTGAGTCATTTCTGGCAGAACACTGTATCCACATAAACCCCAGTACTGGCCCGGTCAGCTACATTGGTTAACACTTACGTCAATACATCAGGGTGCCTCTGAGCGTGAGAGTGCCGGTTTGCAATCTGGTCGTGGCTTATTTCACATTTTAACCTCGGACTAGCATGGTCCGTACACAGAGACTTTAAACGGCATGGCACCCATTTAAATGAGCAGCAGTGGTGAAAGATCTCACCCGATTAATCCACTGAAAAATGAGTAGGATCAAGGCCATACGGTCGCTACAGAAAACCGTGCACATTTTTAAACATTTTCAGTAAGTCACTGGAACAGTTTTAAAGAAACAAACGCAAAACAACTGCTCTGGAATTCGATTGCCTACCTCCGGCCTTGGACTCCACAGCCTAACAACTGGATCAATGCCACTGGTTGCCAGCAGGCAGGACGTGGGATGTGGCTCAAGGCAGTTGACGATCGACTCGTCGCCTCTCAGAACTCGGACGATGTTAGTCGTCAGTTTATCCCAGATGAAGAACGAACCGTCATCTGAACCAGCAACTACGTACTGGCCGTTGCTACAAAGTTTACCACTCACAGGTTATTACGGCAACATGTCTGGTAAGTTTCTTACACAAATAGCGTGGCTGCTTGGCGCTGTGGGCATGCCGTAATATAGTGTGTAACGCAAAGTTTTGTAATAAAAAGCAATCACGTGTAAAGCAATATAAAGTGAAGGCAAAGTATTGCATTATTATTAACTCTGAATTTATTTAGCACCAATGTCTAATGTTAAAACATCAATCGATGGTGCTGAGCAATTGTGCATGAAGGACTTGTAAAGTAATGTAAGGTCACATAAGATAATGTAATGAATACAATTTATACAGTCCAGTCCAACAGAAGTGCAGTTTCAAGGGCACTGCAGCAGAGTTTGTTCAGAGGTCCTTCTGCGTAAAAAGCAAGTTACCTTTACCTTTTAGAGGTTGTTCCGTGTAAAGCAAGTTACCTTTACCTTGTTCTGCGTAAAAAGCAAGTTACCTTTACCTTTTAGAGGTTGTTCCGTGTAAAAATCAAGTTACCTTTACCTTGTTCTGTGTAAAAAGCGTAACCTTTACCTTTTAGAGGTTGTTCCGTGTAAAAAGCAAGTTACCTTTACCTTGTTCTGTGTAAAAAGCAAGTTACCTTTACCTTTTAGAGGTTGTTCCGTGTAAAAAGCAAGTTACCTTTACCTTGTTCTGTGTAAAAAGCAAGTTACCTTTACCTTTTAGAGGTTGTTCCGTGTAAAAAGCAAGTTACCTTTACCTTTTAATACCCTGTAAGGTAAGATATAGTAGCTACTTATTTGTTCTGCACATCCACTGACAATAATCATCAGGGCCATACGTGGGTTAAAGCGATTTAATAAAGGCACGTAAACAAGTCTGCTATCTCTTTTCACGAATAATAGCTTAAATAATAATAATAATTATAATAATAATAATCCAAGAGCTTTTATTGTCCCACTGTGACAATGCAGTCATCAGCTGCAGATCGCTGCTAATCAAAGTCGTTGTGCACACCAATATCCAGGGCGAGTCCAATCAAAAGCCAAGAGGGAAATCCGAGAAGGCACTCTCAAGTCATCAATCCATCCCTGGCGACGAAGATGTAGCCATAGTGATGCAGACTCCCTCACCTGCCAAAGAAATTTGCCTCTTTGATATCCGTGGTCGTGTTGCAGTGGCCACAGAATCGTAACTCATAGTCGTAGGCACCCGCGCGCCACGTCTGCTCCTGAAACGACGTTGTATCCGTCGTTGCATCCATCCAGCGTGATGTTGCGTGACCATGCAACGTAGCTGATGAAGTACCACCACCACTCCCATCACCAGAGTCTGAATGAACAGTCAGACAAGCCGCACCAAATCTGTCAAGGCAGGCCTAGCAAACCTTTGCCCCATAATTGCCTAGGAGTCGATATATGAAAGTCACGTGTTTTTAAGAGGTCCAAACGGCGCTATATAAATATCCTGTGCTTTTAAGAGGCTCAGAAAGGTGACATTAAACGTCAGGTGCTTTTGAAAGTTGTTATATAAATTGCAGTTGCAAACATGCCCAGGTACAATCAGCCTGAACTATTAAAAGCAGTCACTGACAACATCAGACACTATTGTGGGTAGAGCATTCATAAGCAAATTGTCTGGAAGTAAAGCATAGGCAACCAACCTGGCCTCTCAGGATAAAAACAACATAGCCCAGTTAACAGAATAATGTGGGCTTTTATGTTAATATTAAAATCATTGTGGTCCATAGCTGTTCCAGTTGATGCACAAGAAACATTATCACCTAAACCTAGGGATGTATTTTTAGAATGGCTAGATAGTCATGTTCCAGAACTTCTGAAATGTACTTATAAAGCACTGCTGAAATAATCAAATCCATTCATTAAAATTTACTTTTTAATTTAATCAATTTTTGGTTTAAGTTTGCACTAACTTTGCTTTGTTATTCTGTTTATTTTCTGCCTTTCACTATCACAAAGTTACTTTCCTGACTTCTCGTATTTTTGTCATTACTTCTGCACTACTATCTAATGACTATTTATCACTCAAAGGCGCTGAGCAGTTTCGACTGAAGGGCTTGCTCAAGGTCCCCACACAGTAACCATCTCAGAAGAGGCTCGTACCCGTACTCTCCACATTACAAGCCGAGCGCTCCAACCAATCAGATATACATAATTCGCAATTCACAACCTGTCCTGGTGTGTAATTGTGCTCCATTATACCTCTTACCAAGTTCTGTTTTGGCAAAAATGGTGGCCCGTATGTCTTTCTCTAGAGCTTCACAGTTTGGGCTGGTCGCATAGTCCGGAAACTTGGATTTGAAGAATTTCAGGCAGTCGAGAGCCTCCTCCGGCCAGGACAGTTCGAAAAGACACTTAGCCAGGCGGAAGTGGGCCTTGATGTGGCTGTCGTCAAGGCTGATAGCGCTGTAGCAATCTCTAAGTGCCGCATAGACATCGCCATCCCTGTTCAACATCGTCAGGATACTTCGTTAGTTTCTGTCTTAGCAAACATCACACTAAATTTTATGGATAAAAATTTCTGAGTAGAATTTTTCAAAATGTAGTCGATGTAGTAGAAGCATTTGCAACTTCTCCCGGCCGGGATTGCTACACATGCCTTTATCAATGCTGGAAAACTTTTGTCTTAAATTACAAAGCAGGGCTGGGGTGCTTCTGACATAAACAGACAGACAGACAGTCAGACCAACATACAAACAAACAAACAAAACAAACTAACTAACTAGTTGTTCTTACCAGTTTCTCTTCAGGTAGGCTGCAGCTCTGTTGCCGTAGAGGATCGGAAGATTAGGCGCCATGGAGACGGCTTGGTTGTACAGTAGAATTGCCTGACTGTAGTTCTGCAATTCAAACACTTCGTTTGCGCGCTTTTTGATTGCCTCAACTGCAGGTGGCAATGGCTTGCCATAGTAACGATTTCTGACACACACACAACAGAAATCAGAAATTTCAAACGAAACACTCGCTAAAGTAAATAAATATGGCAAATACAGTAAATATCGTAAGAGTAAACAGTAAAAACTTACATATGTAAGTGCCCCATATTAAGATTTACTGATCTTGCACGTATAATAGTCTTAAGTAAATAAATTACGGCAACTGAGTAGTTGTTCAAGCTAATCCAGCTACGATTACGCCTACGATTCCTTGCTCAGCCGATGGACACATGGCGTGCTGACAAATGCATCACTCACTCACTCACTCACCCACTCGCTCAGGCAAAGAAGATACTCACTTTTTATGCGATGCCACTTTGGTGGATGTGCTTGATTCTAGCGTTGTGTTTGTGATGTGTTTTGTGACACCATTTGTAAAACCATTACTGCATACGTCGACACATTTTTTACTAAGACCATTGCTCGTCTCACGGACAGCATCTGAAAACAAATTGCACAGAAAAATTAATTTTTAATTACAGTACATGCTGGAACTTCGATCTTTTTGTAGCAACAGATATACATAGCATCAACATACATGTATATACATATATATGCATATTTTATACATATACATATGCCTATTTACTAGGATATATCATATACATCTAAGGAGCTATATATTGTTGAATCCAGTGACCTAGGGTACCTATTACATCAACAGGAAACCGGTGAAATAAGAATGATTTTGAGACTATTTATAATATTTTATAGAAATACACAGCATACCAACAAAACTTCACAACAGAAGTCATGGCTACAGTGATAATGATAGCAGTGGACTTATTTTATGGTTTCCTCTGTAGCCTGTAAATCAACCTCAAAGGTTTCGTGGACCTTGAGTGATTCTGTCCAAAGGATTGTTGTTTCATTATGCAGTTTTGCTTCAAAGTGACCATCATTCGCTGCCGAGAGCAATATGATAACAATATTATTTCTGGATTTATTAAGTGCCACTACCCAATTACTAAGCATTGATCGATGGCGCTGAGCAATTGTGCATGACGTATTTGCCCAAGGTCCCAACACAGTGACCATCTCAGGGGAGAATCGAACCTGTAATCTCCATGTTACAAGCCGAGTGCTCACATCAATCAGCCATCATGTCACACATATAAATACATAACTGCAATGAAACGAGAATTGCCTATTGAGGGGCAAGGCAGCTGACTGGATAGAGCGCTCAGCTTGTAACGCAGAGAGTACAGGTTTGAGCTTCCCCTTAGAAAGAAGCTACTATTTAGGGACCTTGAGCTAGTCCTTCACCCACAATTGCTTCGTACCTCAGATTCAGATTTACATAATACATGCAAATAATAATAATAATAATAATACCTTTGTTATCAGCGTGACTGTGGCTGTTCGGCTCATGATCAATGTCATAACGCTGTGGACGTCTCTTGTTGTTGATGTCAAACAGATAGATCTGTTCTCCGCCGATGTTGACGAGCAGTTCATTGCCATCTGGACCGAATGTCATGTACGTCGAAGCCAGCGTGCGATACTTCTTTCTGTAGTCTTGCTGTTTTTGCGGTAAATGGCCTTCATGTAAAACACATGAACATTGTAACCTATTATGGGCTATGCTTAAACACAGTAACATGTAAGACTTACAGTGAGGGTGCAGTAAAGAGGCATTTGAATTGATTTGTGCAGCTTAACAAAAGACGATAATACATAAGGGAGTTAAAGTTAGATAGCAATAACGAGGCATTGATTTGATTTGAGGTGTGTAATTAACTAAAAACGTCCAAAATTCATAAGGGTTACGGTTAATAGCAACAGCAGTAAACAGGCATTTCATTTGCTCTGATGTGATGTATGTAATTGTAATTTGAAATTTATAAAGCACCTCTTAGAGGATAAACTCAACAGAGGTGCTTCTGACACGAAAAAGTAAAATCACTGTTGAACAATACAGTCTTCAGGCACCTGCGGAACACTGAGAGGGGGAGAGAAAGGAGCTCAAGTAACTAGACAGTTAATACAGAATCCTCTCATAGATCCATAGAGAGCCTTACAATGCACTAATAAAACACAATCACTCATTCAAAAATTAGATCATTGTTCAGAAAAGGTCATTAAATGAAGCCAAAAGACTGTCCCGTAAACACCTCATCCTCACTAGATTTTATTTCTCAAAACTTTTCTGTTCAGTGGCGGCTGGGATGGAAGCCATTCTATGTATATATTTTGAAGAGCACTACAAATTTACTGAATTAACGAACGACATGCGGCCAGTACCTGCTACGTAATACTGCACACATCCAGCAGGAAGCCTTTTGTTGTCTGGCAGGAAATCAGATGAAGAGGACGGTGAATTCGATTCAGTTGGACTACTAGACCTCATGCTAAAAAGCCTGTTAATAAATGACAGAAAGCAATGTTACATTCGTGACACAGTTAAGTGCCCCAAAATCTGTGAGGGGCAGTAGTTTGCCCAAATGTGGTGTCAAATAAAAAGCGAAGATCAGTTCCTTTAAGCCAAACTCGACAGGCAGCCACAGGTACGAAGAGAGTCAGTGACTAAGCCTTGGCGTACGATGGAAAAATGTTGCAATAAATCTAGACAAGAAAGGCAATATCAGTAGTGAAACTTTGTTTCAAAGCTTTAAACAAAGTGCTTGTTCATTCATTCATTCAACCATCCGTCCATTTAGAGTGCTTAAATAACCCCAATTCAAATCGTTAAAATCTTCACATGGCTGCCAAAGGTAGTGTTCATTCGTTAGTTAGTTCGTTTGTTCGTTCATTCATTCATTCACCCATTCATTCATCCATCCATCCATTCAGAGAGCTTTTTAAGGCCAAGTCAAATCATTAAAATCTTCATATGGTTGCCAGAGGTAGTGTTTGCTCATTCATTCATTCATTCATTCACCCTTTCACCCACCCATTCATTCAGAGAGAGTTTATAGGTCCAATTCAAATCACTCAAATCTTCATATGGCTGCCAAAGGTAGTGTTTGTTCATTCAGTCATTCATTCATTCATCCATCCATTCAGATCGTTTACATAGCGCCAATTCAAGTTATCTGCAAACACAGATGGAGATTCATGTTCACTGACTGCACCGACAGACCTGGATGGCACGTCATTTGGGAACACAACAGTACGACAGTGTAGCATGCGTCTGTCGTAGACTCTGACGTAAGGATCATTGGCTCCGACAGCAAGCAGCTCTGGCCTCAAAGGACTCATCGCGAGGCATTTGGCCTCGGCATGAGGACCAATGTGTTCGTTGAGATTGACGAGGACGTTACGTGGCTGATCAGTTTTGCACATCTCTGGATTCCTCAGGTCAAACTGCCTGTAGTATGGATACAGAAAGCGTTCAGCAAAAGTAAAAATTAAATAAAATATAACCTCTGTTTAAAGTGTTGATCAACTCAGCAGTATGCAACAAGTACAGATAAATAATCAGTGCATACAGAATCCACAGATCAAATCAAAGTATGGTTCAAATCAGCAGTAAGTAACAGGTAAGGATAAACTAATCAGAATGCAAAATGTGGAAAAAACGAGTAGTTAAGAAAAAGTATATATTAAATCAGGCAGTATGTAACAGTGTGGATCAAATCAGGCAGTACGTATATGCACAGAAAAATCATGAGTATGTAATCTATGTAAAGTAGAGATAAAATAAACAGTATGTGAAAGTCTGATGCAGTCATCCATGCAAACCTTGCATTTCATGTTGGATAAACAGAACATCTTGGCACACACTGCATTGCTTTTCAAACCAAGCGTCAGTTAATTACGAAATGCACAGAATACTGTTAAGAACATCAGTCTGATTTGAGCTCACATAATTGTTCCATCCTCCGAAGCACTCCAGAAAAGATGCGGATGGTCCGGAACGATGGCAAGACGCTTGACTCGACCTGCATGACAACCAAACACGTGTAGGATCTCGCGCATGTTGACGTCATGCACTCGGATCTTGCAATCGGCCGCTCCACTCACGATGATGTTGTCACCCGACTGTGGAAGAAACTGCAGCAAACCAAAATAAACCCTTTTACACAGAGGTAAAGTAAAGCAAGACCTCATATGTAATGTAACCTACTGGTAATGTAATATTAAGTAAGTCAGTATCACATAACAAATACTTAATGTTTTGATCTGCTTCTGGCCAGATTGTTTCTTTTCTGTTTGTTCTTGGCTCTGGCTGTGTTCGGCAGGAAAGTAAGGATGTTCAGCTACATTGGTTAAAGTGTATGTCAAGGCGCCCTGGAGCATGAGGATGCTGGTTCGTGTCCTGGACGTGGTTTATTTAGAAGATTTGAATCTCAGGCTAGCAAGGTCTGTACATTAGGACCTTAACAGGCGTGGCACCCAATCAAATGGCAGTGGTGGTGAAGGATCTCACCCGATAAATTCAATGAGAAATGCACACAGTCAATGCCTTACAGCTGCTAAAGGAAAATGTGTACATTTTACATTTAAGGAGGGAAACTACTAAATGTGCAGTGGAAAAACAGCAATGACGATGATGATGGTCAATGTCCATAATTTAAAACCTTTTCAGATAAAAGTGTAAAAAAATTCCCCAAAATACCTTGACTGAGAAGATGTTTCCACTGTGTCCTGTACGAATAGTTGCTAGTGACCTGTGTCGGAATGGATCCCATATTATGACCTGAACGTCATCAGAACCACTTGCAAGTAAACTACAAGAAAAACACTGGTCTAACATATTTTATTACTCATGCTGTCTCTGACAAGTAGTTAGTTAGTTCCTCATGCTGTCTCTGACAAGTAGTTAGTTAGTTTACAAAATTCAACGCATAATAAAAACACGGAAAAACCTGGAAGCAAATTACACTGCAAAATACAAAAGTTCAAGGCCACTATAAACACGTTATGGTTCACAAAGAAAATAAGACCAGAAAATATGGAAAATAAGACCAAAAAATAAGGAAAACAAGATCAGAAAATATAGAAAATTAGACAGGAAAATATGGAAAATATGACAAGAAAATATTAAAAATAAGACCAGAAAATATGGAAAATACAACCAGACAATATGAAAAATAAGACCAGAAAATATAAAAAATAAGACCAGAAAATATGGAAAATAAGACCAAAAAGTTCAAAAAAAAATATGGTCAAAATCTTAAAACACATCTGCATTTGAACCACCCTGTTTACACACAGTCTTTATAATTACGCCATCTAAGTTACATCCATTAAAGATAATTATACGTTAATTTTACATACCTTCCTTTTTCGTTCCACGTCAAACAGTTAACACAACCACCATGACCCTGAAGAAATTCATACATCTCATTAAAGAATTGCTACTGTTGCCCAGAATATATGTAACAAATGTTATTTATATGTGCATAAGTTGGCGATAGTTTTCCTGGTTAATATTTTCCAATGTTCCTGATACATCCTCTGCATAGCACAATTACATATTCGAAAGAATGTTGAGTCTGCAATTACACGACTGCAGACTGATCACTGTGTTACTACAGGTGTCCAAATTTTGGTAAATATGGCCTGGGTAGTTGAGTCCATTCTAAACTGGTACTCCACTAATTGTCACTTCATACACTTGTCTTTTGTGCATAATGTGCACTTAGGCCTTACTCAAAGTCAGTCAAGCAGTCACCCTTCCCACAAGACTTATCTCTCAGCCCACCATTGCATAAGACAGAACACTTATTTCTATTCAAACCTAGAGACTTTCATTTGTCGCAACTGGACATTAGTTATGGAGGTAGAAAAACTAGCCGCAAAACAGCTCCAGGTTTTACCTGCAATTCTTCTTCGAGTCCAAGACGGCGAATAAAATTCGGAGTAACCTGACAGGAACGTGCGAACTCTATGTTACTTCCATCCTGTCAACAATAAAATCATTTAGAAAACATCAGCCTCTTGCAGAAGATGGATTTTGTATATTTCATAGCTCATCACTTTTTCTTTTTTCTTCAAGTTTCACTTATTGTTAAAACACTTGTTTCCTGCAACTGTAATTGTTGTCTCTTCAACCTCTGCTTAAGCAAGCTCAGTCAGCATGCTTATGGTCCGTGCACGGGGACCATAAATGGTGTGGCGCCCATTCAAACGGGCAATGGTGGTGATGGATCTCACCCGATAAATTCACTGCAAAATGAGCAGGTTCGAGGCCATACGGTCGCTATATAAAACCTGTATATTTACATTTACCTGCCTTATGGTGCCTCTTTATTGCATCAAACTTCTGGAATGGGCCAGAATTGTGGGTAGGCATTGGTTTGCAATTTATAGAATTCTTGTGAATTATGACAGATGTGCTTAGAAGTTCTGAGATCAGATTAATACCTCTATTGAACAAAAGTACTTTCATAATGATCATTTTATGAAGCTTAAAGACATGGTCATCAGCCATTAACAAAGCCTCTAAGAACTGGGAAACCAAAACAAAATAAATGTACAAGTATTGTTCAATAACAAACATACTAGATGAAAATTCTTTAACAAGTTCCTAATTTTATTTTAATGCAAACTACATCAAATGGCTCTTAAAAATGCTATTTTAGATAAATATTAAGCTACATTACATTGGTTATGTTACATTAATTACATTACTTTACTGCTGTCAGAGATCTTCAGATCAGTTTAGTCTAACCTTTATTTCACGCTGTAACTTGTTTCGCAGAAAATTGTTCGATGTTAATGCCATGTTTTAAAGTGTGAAGAGGCAATGGAGAAAGTGGAGAGAAATCAGCACTAATCTTGAGGTGCCATTTTCTCTGCTCGATGTTGTTTAGTCAGACTGCAACACAAATGATACAACACAATTTTAAACCAATAGCGGCAAACAGTCTCTCCCCAGCGGCAAAGCTGACCACCTGACTGATAAACCAAACAATTACAAAAAAAACAATTTACCAGGAAATTTCTATCGAACTAAATAACAATTTAAATACTAATCTCCTTAATTGCTCAGCATCACACAAAACCCGCACCGAGAAACCAGCTCATTCACTGGTGCTATATCAAATCAAGTCCGCAAGAGCCAGACTGTTTGGTCAGCTTTGATGCTAGGTCAGAATATAAGAGGTCAAGCCAGGAAGACAACAAGGAAATTGTTGGTGACGGTGGTCATGGGATGGTGCAGGAGTGGAAGCAAGAGAGAACAGCTTGTAAAGTTCAGTTTTCAGTCTTGAATGAAAAGCTGCAGCAAAGAGGGCAAGCAGAGAAGTGCTTGAATTGACAGGCATGAAATGGGGATGAACAAATGGCAAAAGTCTTTCGGGATTTGTTTCCAAAGAGCTGCATTTTAAGGAGCAGGTTCCACGCAGTTTAAGAAGCCGTTGCAGAATCTTATAGAGGAGAATGGAGATAGAGAAATTATGATCACTTTATTTAGAAAGAGCAGTCATGCTTTAATAAATACTTCAGCAGTCTGTGGCCGGTTTTCCATGAGGTAGGCAACTGCATTAGCAATTCAAAAGACGTGTTACATTTCTCCTGCCTGTTATCAATCCCAGTAATTTTAATTAAACAGCCACTTGCAATCATCCTACTTTTAAACAACATGACCACCTCAGATTGTGAAAGAAATTACAGTGTTGCATGCTACCAGAAAGACCCCAATAAACGAATAATCATAAGCATCACCAAAACCTACCAGATTTCTTGATGTATTTACACTCACAAAATATTTTTAAAACTTGGATTTTAATTCTTGATGTATTTAAACCAATAAAAGTTTTCTGTAAACCTTTGGGTCATTCTGTTATTTACTGATTACTCGTTTATTTATTGGAGGTGCTTCCAGTGGCATGCAATGGTCGAATTTTTCTGGCAATCTGAAGTGGCCTTATTGTTTACGTTATTGTTTAAGGTCGATCGCAAGCCACACAGGTTTTGTTCACAGGCATTGTTTCTTACGCCAGTCGCAGTAGCTTACGGAGAGATGGTTATCATCGTTACTGTGTCGATCATCGGATACACGGCCTTTATAGGAAAGATATGAGTGGCTGGCATCTATTCATGAATCGTTGGCAACCTTACAACAGTCCTTTGTTGCTGCTAAAAATTCACGAACATGCGTTTTGGGCATTTAAACAATATCCGTCAAACATGGCAAAACACAGTCAACTTTCCAGACAGGACTGGGTTAGTCAAAACTAAAATAACAGCCAGGATTTTTAAAGCACTTAAAGGGTAAAACCGGATATTAGTTTTTGAAGGCGTAATCTTTCTCACGCACCGAATCCAGAAGTTTGAAGACGAAAATCACAACCTGATATACGGTATCACAACAAACGAAGCCATACGGAAATGGTCGGTCATTCATGGTTACGCTGGTTCTCAGCTTCACGATACGCTGATCGATCGTCTCATAACTTCGTCGTAGAAATAAGTTTATTCGAATACAGTTTTAAATAAATTTTGCCCTTCTGGATTATACGGGAAATTTTTACGCCATCAATTTCTTAAAGCCATTTCTGGCTTTAGAAATTATGGGTCCATTTAACAGCGGTGCGGTTTGCAGAGGAAGCGGATGACAGCATTTCCATATGGGTTTCATATGCCCTACATTTGAGACCTTATGTAGGGCTTATGACGCCCATAATTATTGGAATATTGTCATATGAGCTTCATATGTCATACATATGATGACGTTGTTGAAAGAGATCATCAAAAGTGCTTAAAAGCTCGTAAAAGTCTATAAGATGTCATCAAAATTGTTGAAAAATTAGGACTTATCAGAAATCTAAATAAAGGTCATAAAAAATTATTGGTGATGTTGCCTCATTTAGCTGTAATCGTAATCTTAATTCCTGGAATTTTTCAGCACCTAAAAATCTAAGTCGCGTGAACTAGCCCATTAACAGGCGCTCAGTCAAAACAAAATCGCATGAAGAAGAAAGGGACAGATAGCCTATAAGAACACTTCAGAGAGTAAGGATGCCGGTTCGCATACCGATCGTGGCTAGTTAGTGTCTGTTAGTCTTAGCTAACAGTCAGCTTGTTAGTAGCCTACTTGCCTTCCGGTAAAGTTTTCAAAGACATTTCTATCGTCGTGAATCGCAAATTCCCGACAATTGCCAATTGATCGCCCACCATGAAGAGCCCGAAACGGCCAACAGATCACGCGTAGGCCTAGTTCTCTGAAAAGACATACACAGTTGTATAGGCCTAATTAATGCCCAGAGGCTAAAGAGGCATAACGCATGTGAAGCATACAGTTTAAAGCGATTGATCATCACATTTGCCTACGCTAACACTCGCCGACATCATCATCATCACCACCATCACCATCATCATCATTTTATAGTCAGTAGGCCTACTCGAGCCGTTAACTTTACCGCTAGCTGCTAGAGCAATTGGAATGCATGGGCTATACATATGTTGATGTAGCCTAATGTCAAACCCCGTCCTGTACACTACCGGACAATATAGGCCTCGCTTGTATAACTACAAGCGTATGACGACACTAACTTATACACTAACGTAGTTGATTCCATTCTTGGCTTTGATTTGCGCTTTGCATGCTATTGGTGAATTCGCTGTGTACCATCGCCACGGCTGAAACATCATGACCTACATGAGAAAGTATTGCTACTGAGGGTGCGTGGGTTAGGCACCACGGGTCCGGACTCTTAAACAGCAGCCGAGTTGGAGCTTGGTCGTTTCGCTCGCAGCATCGGCACCCGAAGAACTGCGATGCTTTTCGAATTGCACAACGAATAGTTTTAAGATGTCACTTGTACCTAATTTTTCATCTGTCTTCTGCCAAGTTCACCTGGTTATTTTCGCTTCAGTAGTAGTTCTCGTCAGTTCGACTTATAACAATTCTGGTAAGTCTGTGTATTTTGTTTTACGATTTCAGCCTGCATTGAATTTTAAAACGCTCTCGTGACTATTTGTTCATGCGTGACTGCTTTGACATTCTTATAAGTTTAAAAAGAAGCAGTCTCTCAAGCTAAACCTGAGTAGCAGCCGTGAATTCTAAGTAAAAGCGACCTCATTTTCTTAGCCTTGAGATATAAGGACGGGTGGTCAGTCCTCTTCTTCGACTTTTTTTCAAAATGGCAGAAGGAAGGAAGAAACGAAAGAAAGAAAGGAAGAAACGAAAGAGGGAAGAAAGGAAAGAGGGAAGTAAGGAAAGAGGGAAGGAAGAATGGATGGCTGGATGGATGGATGGATGGATGGAAGCAAGCAACCAAGCAAAAGAAGCGGCAAAGAAGGAATGAGGGAAATAAGGAAAGAAGGAAGGAATGAAGAAAGTAAAAGTGCAACTAATGTACATAAAGACTGTTACTTTACAGTTTTCAAGACAGACGGATGTTACGGTGGAATGATAAACGTTGACTGCGGCGATCGACTGAGGATCTCGATGATCAGCGAAGTCTACGGACGACATCCGGAAGAGAAGTGCTTTCCAAGTCCCTCGGGAACCGACTGTAGCGTCAGCAGCGACTTCTACAAGAACCTGTGCAACCACCGTTCGAGGTGCCAGCACTTCGGCGTCGGATGGAAGTACATCAACCGCACCGGATGCAGGGATCTCTACACCAACTACGTCCATCTCGTCTACACATGCTACGCCGAAACAGGTACGCTTCAGAAGGACGAAGCAAGGAAGGAAGGAAGGAAGGAAGGAAGGAAGGAAGGAAGGAAGGAAGGAGAAGGAAGGAAAGAAGAAGAAGGAAGGAAGAAGGAAGGAAGGAAAGAAGGAAGGAAAGAAGGAAGGAAAGAAGGAAGGAAAGAAAGAAGGCTGGCAGTCAGGCAGGCAGGCAGGAAGGAGGAAAGCAAGAAGAAAGGAAGAAGAGAGGAAGGAACGAGGGAAGTATGGAAGAAAGAATGATTTCAATAACTGGCTTATTCTCCGACTTAATTCGCTGCCTGGCTGTTGACCCGTTAAAGTAACCATGATCAGGCAACATCTCCTAGGCCAATTATTTTCATGCAACTTTAAATTCACTACTGTCAGTGCAAAAGAACAAATTTATATAGCGTATGATAGACAGACAACAATATCAACGAAATAAAACAACACGTCAGTAGGCTAGTGGGGCTCCCTACTTGAATAAGCCAATATGCGTTGCATTCCAATGGAACATATAATATGTAAAGAATTACCGTAGTAATTACGACCACGGATTGAGATGACATTCTGGGGGGGGGGGGGGGTCGGGGCGGGGCAGATCGTTGGCTCCTCTTTCTTCTATTCATTGGTGGTGACACTTTTGTGATGTATGAACGATAACATAAAATATCGGTGCCTCGGGGGCCATTCTGCTGGCATTTAGAGACCGATTGTTCTTGGGCCTACTCATGACACTGTATTGAACTATTTGGCAAATACGGTCAGCGACAATGACCCTAACTGTTCAACATACTTAGGCCTACGTATTTCTGCGAGCAGCTGGTTACTTTGAGCAAAACAATTACGAACGTAAATTACTGCGTAAGGCCTCTGTAAGCCTCTGGGTGAGGTATATACTTGCGGAACATATTAAGTCAAACTTAGGTCAACATGATCACAATGTATCCTTAACCTATTCAGTAGAGGTTGGAAAATGCAGAAGGCCTAATATCTACGCCTTAGTTAGAAAGGAAGAAATAAAGGAGGAAAGAAGTAACGAAAGAAAAAAGAAAGAGACAGACATATAGACAGACGGATGGAGACAGACAGACATACACACACATACAGACATACACACACATACACACACAGACACACAGACACATGCAAACATACAGACACACAATCAGGAGAAAGAGATGCCAAAGATGTCTTGCTGGAAGCATTTTGATCATTTTACAGTTTAGTACAAGTAACCTACATTAGTTTGAGCATCTTGAGAGGCTAGTGACTCTCAAACATGTAATGATACGCAAATAGATGCTTTATGTTCGTGAGTATCAAATAAATAATTAATCAACTCGTTCGTTCATTCATTCTCTCTTTCTTTCGATCATTCACCAATTCAGTCATTCGTTCTGTCAATCTACTGTACGTCCGGATACCAGAGACCATCGCTGCGTTTATCCGATCTGAGAAAATTTCTTTGTTTGACAAATATTAAGCTTTACAAAATACATAACTGTGTGCGTGGTGGTCTCTGCCATAGCGCCGCTGGTACCTTTGAACCAGCGTTGCTATGACGACGACGTGTGCAATGGAGGGCCATTTGCAATCTGCCAGCGGGGATTCTGCAGCTGCCAGGAGGGATACTTCGATCGCAGAGCCATCTGCGGTCAGTTCACGATGCATTCACTCATTCTCTAGCTTCCAGATTCCAACGCGATTTTAATGTCCATCTATATTTTGAAAATAGATGCTAATTGCACCCACTTTTCATGAGCAAGAGATGAGTGAGTGAGTGAATGAATAATTGAATGAATGAATGAGTGAGTGAGTGAGTGAATGAGTGAGTGAGTGAATGAATGAGTGAGTGAATGAGTGAGTGAGTGAATGAGTGAGTGAGTGAATGAATGAGTGAGTGAATGAGTGAGTGAATGAATGAATGAGTGAATGAGTGAGTGAGCAAGTAAGTAATTAAGTATGTGTTGACCCAGTTGGCCTGATATTTCTTGGACGGTTTTACTCATCCACTATTCTAATCACGCTCGACGTTGCTCAACTCACTCTGCTCGCCAGCGTCCTAACCACAGCGCCAAGCCTGTTATGTAGCTGCACTATTTACCATAGCTGCAATGCCTCAGCTCATCCAGTATTCTCACCGATTTTCTTCTTAGTTGCCAAGATACCGACAGGCTCGCCTTGTTTCCATGGCGACCAGTGTATCGATAGAAACGCTGTCTGCAACGGCGGAAGATGTGCCTGCATCCTTGGATACAAGGAGGTTGGCGGACTGTGCGGTAAGAAAACAGTTTTTATCTTTAAGCCATTCGAAAATATTCCAGTGTCTCAAAAGATTCTTTCCTTGTAACCAACAACACGCATGCGGCTTCTTCAAGTGATTTCGTTCACTTTTGTATGAGCTTCTTAATTTCACGGTTATTGGAGTTGGGTTTTTGCCAAACAGGTTTAGACCTTGCTACAAGTTTTATAGTGTAACTGCTGGTAGTAGTTCCGATATTGGTATGCATGTGTGTCTCAAGACACTTGATGAGCCTATAACGCCTTTTGAAATCACTATAACATATTTTGATAAGCAATCGGTTGTTTGTCTCAATAGTTGCCCAGTCGTCTGACTTGTTTTGTTCGTCCGACGCCAACTGTTTCCAGCCCAACACGATTTGCGTCTCTGGATTGTGTGGCTGTCGACCTGGATTCTTCTTCAATAACAATATCTGTGGTAGGGACGAATTCTATTCCGCCTTCTTTATAGAACCCTGCTTGCCAAGCATTCACATTCACAGAGGGCGATTTGCACTCCTTGTGCCAATTGTGCGGGGCAGCGGTGTACATGGGTAAAATCTATGGGTATCAAGGAAATGTGTTGGGTAAATGTATGTTACGTTGCACATACTGATCTGATCTTGTCCTATCATAAGTAGGCCTACCTATAACCTTATCTTTTATACATATCTTATCTTACCGTACAAAATCCTTGTAGTAGGCTATTCATATGCCCATAGCTGTTGTTTGGTAGCTCCTTAACTCTAATAAGTCGGCTTATCGGAACAATGAAACCGCACATTTCTTAGATGCATGCACAATTAAAACGTTTCTTGTTGCATTAAAAACAACGGATGATGTCAGCAAATGTAGTCTAAATGCTCGATAATTGTTTGATCGCAGTTGGTCTGGTCTCACTGAACGAGGCTTGCAATGTTAGCGCTGATAAATGTTCCGACGCAAACGCCGAATGTACGAATGGATTCTGCAGATGTTCCCGTCTCTATCACGACAAGAATGGAACGTGTGGTCAGTGTTCCCAGGTTCCTTTGAGTTTCTTAAAGGCGCTACATGTAGATATATAAGTAGATCCGTCTACTTTACGGATCAAATAACATGTAAAGTAAGGCCGACGTCAACGGCCCTGCCACGTCGGCCACAAGATGTCGTTAAACACCTGATACTAACACTAACGTTAGGCTGTGTTTAGACACCTTTAAATAGCTTTATTCCGATGCTATATACTCGTTAATATTGTTCAGTCGGTATTACCCTGATGGTAACTAGAAACCTTGTATAGTAAAATCGACGTCAGCGGCCTGCTGGGCAAAAGTCGTAAAAACTTAATAACAAGACTAATTTTAGGATGTGTTTAAACACCTTTCAATCGCTTTATTGCAACGCTATATACCTCTCAATTTCGTTCAGTTTCCGCCTAACTCCGCCAGTGTCTTGTTTGAGGTAGTGCCATTCCCAAGCCTGGATAAAAGAGGAGGGCGACAGCAACCGCCTTTGATGCCATAAGCTGTGGTTAAACTGAGGAACTAGTCTCCGCCACTGCCTTGTTTGGGGGTAGTGCCAGTCCCAAGCCTGAATAAAGGAGGAGGGCGACGGCAACGGCAACGGCCTTTGATGCCATAAGCTGTCGTTAAACTGTGGAACTACTATTAGTCGCTAGTTCAACTCCGCCACGGCCGTACTCGGGTAGTGCCCGTCCAATGCCTGGATAAAGGAGGAGCGCGACGTAAGTAAGTAAATAAGTAAGTGTATTCTTTATTAACTAATACAGCGGTCTCAACCTTTTTTGTTGTACCACGAAGTATAAAAGTTATGACCTGTCTTACCTCCACCAGAAAAACTTGTCAGATACGTCCTTTAGTAAGTTTATTATAGTAGTAATTTAGTTTAATAAGTCCTAACCTAATTATAAAACATTTTTTGTAAACAATTTTGTGTACCTATATGAATTTTATTAAATTTATTATATTAAAATTATTATTGTTGCACACCAGTAAATTTATTTTATTTTATGTTCATTCTTTTCTAATAACAATAACAGACATGAAAAGTAGGGTTAATGATTATCAATGATTATTCAGAGTCAACTTACAAGTTTAATTTTAATGCGAGCATTGAGCTTGTTTAGATTTGCATAATTTTGCATTATCGGGCTTTAATTTTGTTAGTTTTAGACGTAAGTCTGGCTCAAGTTCAAGTTTCGATCTGTATTTATTTTTAATCGCAAGCACTGCCGAAAATTCAGTTTCACAGAGATATGAAGTACTGAAAGGAATTAAAAATTTCATAGCTCTGTCGGAAATTAATTCATATTCTGCTCTTCTTTTAAGCCAGAAATCACTCAACAAGTCATTGTGGAATTCATCCTTCAATCCACCATCACGTGAAAGTTGTAATATTTTTTCTTGCGTACCCCTGGCAACAGCTGGCGTACCCCTGGGGTAAGCGTACCACTGGTTGAGAACCGATGAACTAGTAGCTAATCGCACATCGGTTTACAAGTATTTAAGAACACAAGAAAATTTAATATGCGTACAACATCCTAATAATAAAACGGCCTTTGATGCCATAAGATGTTAAACATTGGAAATACAACAACTACTGCTACTGCTAGTCACTAGTCACATACTAGTTAATTCGCTAGTAAAATGGTACAACATATTTAAGGTAAGGCGTCATGAACGGCCCTGAAGCCACAGGATGACGTTAAACACTGTTATTGGGCTGTGTTTAAACACCTTTAAATCGCTTCGTTCCGACGCTATATAAGTTACTCCTCAAAATGGTTTATTTCATGGTTGACCACTGACTAAGAGATGTCGTTGAAACTTGAAACTACTTATTACGTCGCTTTATGATGAAACGGTGGCCGAACAGTTAACGCGTTGGCTTTTCGGCTCTCCAACCCGGGTTCGAATCGCTGGCACGTCATAGGAAATAGACAGAAATCGCATTGTCGAACTATGCGTAACCTCGGAGGCCATAACCTTCGATATTAGAGCCTTCTTAAATACAGCACACTTGCACACACGTAGAACAAAGCCAACGGCAGCTTAACTGATGAGAGATTCAGAATGACATAACGCCAGAGCATCTGTTCGGCAAAATGATCGTTCTGGGGAAATCCCCTGTTAGTTCCCATTAGAAAGCATTTGTCAAAACAACTGTCCCGATTTTGAGAGCATTGGGTCCGTCTGTCAGTTGGGCGAGATTTGTCTCGGGGAGTTTGCTTTTTGCGACTGCGTTGTGGGTCAGTGTCGGTGCCTGGGTAAGTACTTCCGGGTCGGAGACGAATGCGGTGAGTCTCTCAGCCAAATTATGAATAAAAGACAATGCAATGCTATACTAGTCACAATAATAGTCACCGGCGGTGGTCATTTTTCCAGTTATCGGAACATTTTTGCTGACAGATGAACTTGCTGTCTTTAATGAACGTCCACTTAGGCTTGCGAGCACAGGGCTTTTGAGAGGTACGTGAAGTGCGCTATATGAAATGTATATAGATAACATACATACGTATATATGCATATACATACATACATACATACACATACAGGCAATGCAAATGAAATCAACTGTAATGCTGGGCCCTTGCGGTACGCGTCTTTCCTTTTCAAACGCTTGTAGGAGGATATCAATGGTAAACGTGAGAGTTAAGATAGGGTTTTGCGGCGTATTTCCCATTCCTACTATATCTATTCTAACCCTAAGACTAACACTAACCCTAACTTAACCCTAACCCTAACGTTAACCCTAACCCTAACCATTGACATCCTTATACTGGACATCCTCGTACTAGAGTGGGAATCGGAAAAACGCTTGCGGTACACCGCCGAAGTCGACTTTGAAATCCAAAGAAGTAATAGTAACATAAAGCATAGACCCCACGACCCGGACGGTACAACTGCAATCTTCACACACTGTTGAAGGTGCTACTGTTAAAGGTGCTACTGTTAAAGGTGCTACTGTTAAAGGTGCTACTGTTAAAGGTGCTACTGTTAAAGGTGCTACTGTTAAAGGTGCTACTGTTAAAGGTGCTACTGTTAAAAGTGCTACTGTTAAAGGTGCTACTGTTAAAGGTGCTAAAGTAGGACACGCTAGCAGTACGTTACGTAAGGGTATGGAAATAGATTTTTCGACCACTACGTGTATGTGCCAACTATAAAAAACTACAACTGAAATCGATTAGATAATGTACGTAAGCATTCCAGTGATACATGCCAACATATGTGACCGTGACTGAGAAAATACCCTCACAAAGTGAGTAAAGTAAATTGGTAACTCGGTGCACTTTCTACACTAAAGTTACGCCACTGGGAGTCCCGTTTAATTATTGTCGTCTATTAACACAGATTACAGTTAGATGGTAATCGAAGTATACAATACCTGCTGCTCAAAGCACAAATTAACGAAAGTGCCACGCAATTTTTAAAGAACAACACAGTTATCGATATAATAGCATACGGCGCACTGCGAACCATCTAGGTAATTGATCTTATAATAATGTACTCGGAAAAAGCAATGACTTAAAACTATCTGAAAGAAACATTAACAATAGAAAAAATACATTAAAAATGTTAAACAAGGTAAAGAATCGATGTATGTCTGCCTATCCGTCATTAATTTGTCCAGCCAGCCAGTCAGTCAGTGAGTCACTCAGCCAGTCAGTCAGTGAGTCACTCAGCCAGTCAGTCAGTGAGTCACTCAGCCAGTCAGTCAGTGAGTCACTCAGCCAGTAGTCAGTCTGTCCGTCTAGACATCCTCCGCTTTCAGCAATGACGTAGAAAGCTACTCGAAACCTCATCTCTCTATCTGACTGTCTGTCTGCCTGCCTGCCTGCCTATCTGTCTGTCTGTCTGTCTGCAGTGTCTGCATTTGCATGAGCTTGACCGACCGTGTACCTCTTGCATTGCAGTGCTCAGTGGTAACTCCGATGGAACCCTGGGTGGCCGATGTCTGGCCGATGGCAGCTGCTTAACACCTAACACTCGCTGTTCCAACAACCTCGTTTGTGAATGCATTCCTCAGTTCTTCAGCAACAACATGCGACAGTGCGGTCAGCTAGGCTTTGTATATATGATCACGCAAGATCACGCATCGTAATCGTAATCGTAATTCCGAAATTTCTACAGCGCCCAACGAAAGCCACGTCGCGGGGACCAGCTTATTCACAGGCGCTCAGTCGAAACAAAATCGATAGGTAAAAGGGTTCAGTGGCGGCTTCAGGATTGCTTGCGTGGGGGCATGAGCATTTCCAGAGGGGCGCCACATTCTGGCAGTCCACCATGCACGGGTCTCGTCTGAGGGGCGCCTACATATAATCATGAGGGGCTCGGTGCGGTGAACCGCCCCCCCCATGCCTATTGTTAAATCCGGGACTGTTACGCATACGTTCGCATATATTTACAGTTTCAAATGACGACGATCATAAGGCCGTCATCTGAAAACGCAAAACTGTGTAACATAGAAATAAGGCAGCTCTGTTAGCGACACCTGTGGCCGGTTGGTCCCTTTGAACTTTACCCCTATCACTTTATAATATCATCATCTCATCTAATGTACAGGAAATTGTTTGATATACAGTAAAGTATGCTTTAGTTCAGCACATACATACATACATACATACATACATACATACATACATACATACATACATATATACATACATACATACATACATACATACATACATACATACATACATACATACATACATACATACATACATACATGCATACGTATGCACATACGTGGGAACGCATGAAAGCATGCATATGTTAATTATGTTCGCATAAGTGCATGAACAATTAAACTGCATACATATTCCATGACAGCCACCTTCTTTGGACTTTTACTAGCCCCATAGTTGGATACCACTTTCCGCCGATGGTGCAGTGAGTGTCAGCAATGACATAGTGTGTCTGCCCTGGGGTGAATAGAGTACGCGTCTAAGTTTATGAGCATGCGCAAAGAATTAATACATATGCGTATTGACATGTGTGCATATTTATATAGGCCTCTTTATACACTGTACAAACATACAAGATTGCCAAGAAAATAAACAAGTGGGTTCTGGAGAATGCAGGAGTAGAGAAGAGTCTGCTCGGATTTATCAAAAAGAGGAAGCTGTCATACTTCAGGCATGTGCTACGAAAGAGCGGAGACTGCTTAAAGAAATAGATCATCTATGGCACAATTCCTGGATCCAGAGCTCGTGGAAGACCCAAGATGACATGGATCGATAACATCAAGTCTTGGACTGAATTAACTTTCCACCAGCTATAACAAGAGGCAAGGGAGAGGCAGATGGTCCGTGGTGCAGCCAATCCTCAGCTCGAGAACTGTTGAAGACAAGACAAGACGTACGGCTATTTAGTTTAGGGGAAGGGGCACCATCATCATAATTACCACCACCATCATCCAATATCGCCATGCATGCACTATGCGGCTGCAGATTGTTTCTAAATATTTGGACATTCAGAACAATCGATTCTTTATTTTCTGAAAGAGTTGATGGCGAATACAACCTCATCAGCGACTCTGGCACCTCGAGGAAGTTCGACTCCGACTCCAGCAGCGCCCTCTTTTGGTCAGTGTCCGTCGACAGATGGCATCTGCAGAGATCCGAATTCTCAGTGCGTCAACGGAACCTGCATCTGTCGCTCGTCTTTCTACTTCGCCAACAACTCCTGCAGTGAGTCGATCTGGCGAAATAATCGTTATCGTAAACTCGAATTATCTCCAAAACGTCAAATGTAAATGTACACGATTTTATATAGCGACCTGTTCATTTTGTAAGGAATATATGTCGAGTGAGATCCTTCACGACCGGTGCCCGTTTGAATTGGCGCAACGCCATTTGAGGTGAAAGATTCCGTATATTTACAAATTAATATATAAACCAGTTGTCTTGTCTTGTCTTCATCCGTCTTCGAACAGAGAATTGGCTACAACACGGACAATTTTGTGCCATCTGCTTCAGTCCCTTGTCTCCTGTAATAACTGGTCGAATGATAATTCAGTCCACGACTTGATGTTATTGATCCATGTCATCTTGGGTCTTCCCCGAGCTTGGGATCCAGGAATTGTACCTTGAATGATCTCTTTCTGTAAGCAGTCTCCACTCTTTCGTAACACATGCCGGTAGCGTATAAATCAGTTTCTAAATATACATTTCAGAGCCGAAGGGTGAACTGTATGCACCATGTCTTTCTGGTCTGTGTGCGGACGCAAACGCCGTGTGTACCACCCAAACCACCTGCAAATGTCGAACAACGTACTTCGAAAAGAATGGACTGTGCCGTTAGTTTTCTGGCAATTTTTCTAACAAAATTAATTGAATTCAGTAATTCACAGGAATTTCAGGATAGGCTTACAATAGATTACTGATATTTATCTAGAATGATCTGATGTAATCTGATTACTTATATAGCGCCGTTATCATAATGCCCAAGGCATCAATCGATGGTCGCTTTAAGTGAAATTGTATTGAAAATCGTAATCCGTTGAAGAAGCCAGGTCGAATTCCAATATGTAATTTGACTTCTTCTTACTTTACCTGCGTGCTATATTAATTGATTTTACCTGCCGTGCATTTGTACATTTTGAGGGAATTCCCCCACTAGCACCAGTGGGGAATAAGTTCATGGGAAATGTGTACAGGCCTTATCAGTGGGAGGCAATGTGGACCAGTGGGGAGAATGTACCTTCCCCCCTACACATGGCACCCCATTAGTAAGGGATATTTCTACTACTTCATTGAAATGGACTGCGTGAACTCTAGGTAGAAAATGTCCAAGTTAAAATTCAAAGGACTAAAACTTTGTTTTCGTTGCATTTTGGTAAGTTTGTTTCTTGATTTAAGGTCGAAAGATCTTCATTGGTCAGAGTTGTACTGATGATGACGTATGTGATGACGTCAACGCGCACTGTCAGCTGGGAAAATGCAACTGTTCGAACGGTTATCAAGATTCCAACGGCTCATGCGGTAGGAATGAGATGACTTTGAAGCATCAAATTATTAACGTACATACATATATATATACATAGTATGTAGCATATAGATATAAACATACATGTATATGCATACATGCATACACGCATACATATATGCATACATACTTGCATACATACATATAAACACATATATGCATACATACATGCATACACAATTATACACATACATACATACAAACAAACATACATACATACATACTTATATACATGCATGCATACATACAAACATACATACTCATAAGATCCATAGATTCATATATCACAGTCCGCAAAGCATCAACTGTTGGCTGCTTCAAAGCAATACCGCGCAGTCTGAAGTCGCAGTCTCCTGAATAGAAGCAATCACGATCCATAGGGTCCCACAGAGACCAGAAAGCCGAAGGCAGACAATGCGAAAGATAAGATTTAATCCCAGAACGAAACTACATCAGAGAACTTGCACAGCGGACAGAAACAACGAAATCCAGAACCTGGGACAAGCTAACGACAACCCCCTCGACGAATCAATATTATTGTACCGCTAATGAAAAGAATTTGCTGTAAATTCTTTGGTCCATTCTTAGATTTGTCTTGCAGTTCAATCCGGAAGTTTAGGTTCGAGATGTCGTCCTTCAGCAACCGGAAGTCCCTGCAAGGACCCGGAAGCAGTCTGCCTCTCTGATGTCTGCTCATGTAAACCGGGTTACTTCAGGACGTCTGAGAACAAGTGCAGTAAGTTATTTTGATAATATTCTAGGCGATAGTAAATGTAAATGTAAGTGTAAATGTGCTGTTTTTTCTGTAGCGACCTATGGCTTCGATCCTGCTCATTTTTCAATGCATTGATCTGATGAGATCCTTCACCACCGCTGCCCATTTGAATGTGTGCCACGCCTTTTAAGGTCCCTGTGTACGAACCGCGTCCCCCCATCAAACGGGGGGACGCGAAGGACCGTTAACAAGTCCTTCAAACACAACTACATCCGAAGTTCGAAATCCATAAACATCACGCGGAACTGAGACATGTAAAGTACGAAGTAGTTGAATCGGTGCCACTGGTAATTTGATTAATTATTATCGCCTTTTAGCTTCATGTAGTTTTTAACCTTTTCTGTACAGAGAAGAAGATTCCTGTGGGTGCGCAGTGCACTCTTGATGACATTTGCATCGATGACAACTCAGCCTGTCAAGACGGACAGTTTGTCTGTCGGTCGACACATTACAACCTCAATGGAACTTGTGGTAAGATATCAGTTAATCTATAGTCCTCCCAAAACACCTGTTACTTTTCTCATGTTTAGTGTTATGTTAATTTAATCAACAAAACATACCATAACACCCATAATATAACATAACAGCATAGCACAGCAAAGAATTATGAGGTGCCATTTGCCGTACCATTTTCTACCACCTACCCAAAATACTATGCCAGCCGATGCCATAACAAAACATTTACAAAAGGAAATGCAATATTTCTTCTTTCTTCGTTACTTCTTTCAAACGACAAAGTAAATAAAGCAACAATTATCTTGTCTAATCTAATCTAAGCTAAGCTAATCCGATCTTATCTAATCTAAAGACTTCTATAGCGCCGTTAAGACAATGCCCAAGGCATCAATCGATGACGGCTTCAAGTGAAATTGCAATCAAAAATCATAATCTGCTGGAGAACCAGAAGATCTGAAATCCGACAGACCACAGGAACCAGAAGCCAGGCTACGGTTAGCAAGCAATCAATGCAAATATCTGAGTAACTGGTATTTAGTCTCTGACTTATTTTTCTTCGTAAATACACCATCAATCCGGCGCTAGTTCGGTAAAATGTCCCTTCTGGGCAAAATCCCCACAGTTGCTCCTCGTTAGCTACAGTCTTTTTTGTCCTCATATCATTCGCGAGATGGCGTCGGAGTTATATCGCCTGTACTAAATGTACTAATTGGACCACTCGTCTGCAGTTGTTTTCATATTGATGTCATCCTGTGTAATTTGTTTCGACATTTCTTCTCCAACTGCACAAAATGTCTGAAACTGCAGCCGCTAGAGGTCTCTTTGGTGCGCCATGTATTCTGGCGCCACCAAACGACGAAGGATGTCTTCAGGTCGGGCTCTACTGTTCCATGGGAATCTGCTACTGCCGTCCAGAATACTACATGCAGAACGAAACATGCGGTTGGTAACTACCGTGCAATGCGCGTGCATCGCAGTTGATTCGAATTTTAACTAATTTCTCCTGTCTAATTAGATAGATTTAGAGATTTAGACAGATATTTAAATCTTGAGATTGTCTTATGAAAGATGTATTCAATACCAAAATTTAAAATAATTAAATCATTTTTCATCCATTCATTTTTAAACATCTCTTTATCAATATTTAATGGACGATTTATCTTAATATAGTACATAGCTGATTCTTTCCATTTTTACTGCACTAAAAAGTACCTGTAAGTGTACAAATATAAATTTAAAATTTAAATATAAAATTAATACAATAAAATAAATATAAAATTAATATAATAAAATAAATAAAATATAAATACATATAAATGCAATATAATATATATATAATATATATATTATATATAATATATATAATGTATTTAATATATAATATATATATAATATAAATAAATATAATATAATAAAATAAATATGAAATATAAAATTTAAAATTTAAATATAAAATATAAATATAAAATAAATACAAATATAAAAATGCAAAAATATAAATACAAATACAAAAATGTACTCGTTTTACTATAGCGACCGTATGGCTGACCCTGCTCATTTTGTCAATAGCGAACATATGACCTCGACCCTGCTCATTTTTTAATGAAATGATCGGGTGAGATCCTTCATCACACGCTGCCCGTTTGAATGGGCCCCACGCCATTTAAGGTCCCCGTGTACGAACCGCTCCAGCCCGAGATTAAAATCTCTTAAATGTAGCCACTACGGGTATGCGAACCAGGATGTGGCACGAGAACTCCACGTTTGTATTTACGTCATACAGTGCCGAGAATTCCTCTGTCGCAGCCGTGTGATCCGTCTGTGGCTGACAACCAATGTCTCGACGACTATTCCGTCTGTAGAAACAACAGATGTCTCTGCGGAAACGGATTTCTCAACGTAGCCGGACTCTGCAGTGAGCCAATATTTAGTCTCTGACTTACTTTTCTTCGTAAATACACAATGAGAACATTAATCCGGCGCTGGTTCGGTAAATGTCTCTTCTGGGCGAAATCCTCACAGTTGTTCCTCATTAGCTACAATCTTTTTTATTCTCATATCATTAGCGAGATGGCGTCGGAGTTATGTCGCCTTTTCAAAATGTACTAATTGGACCAGTTGTTTTCGTATTGATGTCACCGTGTGTAAGTTTTTTCGACATTTCTTCTCTATTTGCCCCCTTCCCTAGCCAACTCAACTATAATTAGAACGTGTTAGTAGGCCTACGTGCTAGCCATGAATCGTACTATAGTAATTAATTATAATTATTGCATTGAACAGTGGCGGATCCAGGATTGTTTGCGTGAGGGCAAGGGCATTTCCAGAGGGGGCCACATTCTGGCAGTCCACCTTGCATGAGTCTGGTCTGGGTGGCACTGGCATATAACCAAGAGGGGTGCAAAGGCGGTTCACCCCTCCGCACCTATAGTTAAATCCGCCTCTGGCATTCAATTTTATTATTATATCTGGGCACTGTAGTCGATTGGATAGAGCGCTCGGCTAGTAACGCGGAGCGGAGAGTACGGGTTCGAACCTCCCATTAGACGGTTGCTGTGTAGGGACATTGAGCAAGTCCTTCACTCACAATTCCTTCGCGCCTCAGATTCAGATTTACTGACCCTGCGCAGGTAATAAATGTAAAATAATAATAATAACAACAACAAGAAGTATTGTGTTGGAAAATTTGTCTCCTCCATGCCGCTGCTTCTGTTGATAGTTCAGAACGTGACTCTGGGAGGTGTGATTGGTCTGTGCACTAACACGACATCGTGCTTCGATGACAAATCGCACTGTGTGAAAGGCGTCTGTATCTGCAAAGATGGATACTTCTACAAAGATGGCACCTGTCGTAAGTTTAAAAGTTTTTTTAATTGTTTCTGTACTAATGTGTTAATTTATTAAGCGCCGTTATCTAATGGCAGTGCATCAGCCGATGGCACTGAGCAATGGTGCGTTAAGAGGCATTGCTCAAGGTCCATACACAGTAACCGTCACAGGGGAGGAGGCTCAAACCTGCACACACTGCGTTAAAAGACTAGCGCTTAAATCACTCAGCTACCGTGAATAAATCGGGGTACGGATTAAGGAATACTTGAGATATCGGAGAAACGGATATCAAACAAATGGACATACATACATACATACACATACATACATAAACACATACATACATGCATACATACATACATATATACATACATACATATATATATATATATACATACATACATATATACATACATACATACACATGCATACACACACAGAGATAAACACATGATGGATTGGCTATGCAGAAGAATAAAATGCTTAGATAAAACGAACTACACACGGCACAACTGAATTTGAGGAAAATTGCGAATAGTAAACTATGCAACTTCATCACACTAAGCTGCACTGTTTAATAGTGCCGAAGGTGCCAATCAGTTCGGTTTGCACTGCTGGTGACGTCTGCTCTGATACGAATTCTGCTTGCAGTGGAGGAAAGTGTCAGTGTTCGAACAACTTCTACCTAGATTCTACCACAGCGATCTGCAGTACGTCATATTCCTTTCTTGTGTATTTTAAATATGGCTGCGTAGGTCAAGATGGCCTTGTTTTTGTCCCTCGTTCTTCTCGATAGATTAGTTCGTCATGCGAGGAATTTCATAGATACTTCTATTATGTCTGGACTTCTGTTGTGTATGAGTATGCATTTCAGAGTTATATATGAGGCCTGATTAGGGTTTGGTCGCGTTTTGAGCGGTACATGTAGTATATCGTTGGAGCCCGGTCACGACTTACATATTTCATCTGAGGTTGGGAAATCTCTTAACCCTGTTCGATGGTTGAAATTTCACATGTACGTGATAGGGCCTAGTTCCGTGTTGAGTTTGTGTACTGTCAACACCTTAGCAATTGAGACTCTTCACCCATATTTTAGCTTCTTAATGCAATTAGTTTATTATGTTTCTTTGCAGAAGCCAAAGGGGCGTTAGATGGACCTTGTTTTCGTGGATTCGCCTGCTTGATCCAGCACTCGATCTGCACCGTTGACAGATGCATTTGTAGTGAAGGTTTCTTCAACAAGTCGGGATTATGTGGTCAGTTGTAGAGACTAATTGTCTCGAAGAAGTTTTCGACGTTTATGGATATGTACGTATGCATGTATGCATATATGTATGTATGTACGTATGTATGTATCTACATTTCAGTGGCGATACTGCAGTGAACTGAACCTTGACCCGAGGTGCTCCTCCACATAATTATGGGCCTCTTTACAATTTGATATGCTAATAAAACTGTTACACACCAAAGATTGTTGTGACCTCTTTAGAAGCTCCTGACCTCCATTTTTTCACCATCCATGTCGAGAAACGTTGCCGCGCCAGTTCTACCTTCTGCTCGTGTTATGTTGTTGACATTGGCGACGATAATTATAATAACCTACACTAATCTTTCAAACTGTCTTAAAAACCACCTGTCTCTTGATACATACATACATACATACATTCATACATGCACACATACATACATACATACATGCATACATTCATGCATACATACTGTACATGCATGCATGCATTCATACATGCATGCATGCATACATACATACATACATGCATACATTCATGCATACATACATTCATACATACATGCATGCATACATACATACATACATACATGCATACATACATACATACATATACATTAGATTGGATCGAATCAAGTCATTGTTTATTCTCCGTGTGTCATCCAGTTCCGAAGGTTCCTTTATGGGGAGCATGTTTCGAGGGAGACTTCTGTAGTGACAGAAACTCCATTTGCTTCGAAGGACAATGCCAATGTGCCGAGGGCTTCTACGAAAATAATCGTTCATCCTGTGGTAAGTTGACTTAGAAGATTCTAAGTTGATTTAGAAGATTCTAAGTTGATTTGGAAGATTATAAATTGATTTTCTTTAGTATATTTTACGATTACTACATGCCTGTGTAGACGTTTTCATATACTTCGCCATATAGACATAGTTTCCGTTGACACAACAACTGTTTATCGCCTGGCATTGCGATACAAATGTGCAGTTGGTGCCAGTTGTCCACAGAGCAACCGAATTGTAACATACAGTAAAAAAACAAACCAAGCCAATGGAAAGCAGTACAGTCCTTACTGGCCTAAGTTGAAAGCAATTCCGTCCTTGTTCAAAACGCAGGAAACCGAGCCTAAGCGCTTCCCAAGTTCTATTTAAACCTCAAACTACAGTAGTTGGACGACTTGGAATCCTTCCGCAAAAAATACCAATTCATTGAAAAATGACCAGGTTCCATACAGTCGCTATAGAAAGACGTGTACCTTTACGTTTACATTTACAATGAACGTAACTAATTTTTCTGGCGTTTGCAGTTCCGAAAATATCCATTGGTGAGACTTGCTTGCTTGGGGTCGATCGATGCACTGACGGTAATTCTGACTGCGTTGGAGGTCGGTGCAGCTGTCGGCAAAACTTTACAAGACAGGGCAACTCGTGCAGTAAGCCGTTGTCCGTAATCGTACTGTAATTGCAATAGTAATCGTATTGTAATCTAAGGATTTATTCAGCGCTCAAGAAACCTAGTCATGTGAGGCTTATTCACAGGCGCGTAGTCGAAAATTAAATCGGTGAGGCAGGTATACGGTCAGGTTCCAAGGTCAGAGCCAAAGGTCAGAGCCAAAGGTCAGGTCCAAAGGTCAGAGCCAAAGGTCAGAGCCAAAGGTCAGAGCCAAAGGTCAGAGCCAAAGGTCAGAGCCAAAGGTCAGAGCCAAAGGTCAGAGCCAAAGGTCAGAGCCTAAGGTCAGAGCCAAAGGTCAGAGCCAAAGGTCAGAGCCTAAGGTCAGAGCCAAAGGTCAGAGCCAAAGGTCAGAGCAAAAGTTAAGAGCCAAGGGTCAGAGCCAATGGTCAGAGCCAAAGGTCAGAGCCTAAGGTCAGAGCCAAAGGTCAGAGCCAAAGGTCAGAGCCAAAGGTCAGAGTCAAAGGTCAGGTAGGTAGACAGTGGGTGATATTTGAAATTGGAGCGAAGAGAAAGATAAGGAAAAGAAGAGGAATAGAAAAAGGTGTGGACAACCTGTTGAATTTGTCAGACGATTGGGTTTCGAACAGTCGACTCGCCAGATTTGTAACGTAGCGTTAATTTGAGATAAAACAGTCTTTGATTGATGAATAATACTGAAACGAACAGTTCAATAAAAAATTGTACCTGGATAACCGAAATAAAGTCCCTACACTGGCGAATCAATCAACAACGCTTGTGACTCAAACTATCAACTGGGCACACGACAAATTACGGCAACAAAATCTTTTTCGCTCTTTCCTCACAATGCACACACGACCGCTTTATATAGTGTCTCCCTCAACCTAAACATTGATTGAGATGTATAATCTAATCTAATCTAATCCAATCTTATCTATCTAATCCAATCCAGTCTTCTATGTCTCTGTTACCATACTGCATAAAGCAACAATCGATTGTCGCTTCAAGTTAACTGGCAGTCAAAATCATAATCCGTTACATAAGCCGGATTTTGTATCTCTCCCATCTCAAACGGAGTGACGCTCCGCCTAAGAAAAAGTTAAAATATTTCTCATGTTTGTTCAATTTTACTAGAGTCTACGGATGCCGCTGGAAGATTATTCACCGATTGCTTAACAGGTGGCGCCTGTTCAGTGGCAAACGCTATCTGCTTGAACAGCACGTGTTCATGTCCAAACTCTCACTTCGCTGCCTTTGGCCATTGCAGTATGTATGGACATATTCCATCCAGCAGTCCTGTTTGTACTGTATATCTATGAAACTTAATATAGCGCCTTTAAGTATGGCGTCGGTATCCGATTCTTGTCTAACTTAAGATTGCTGGACATCTTCCATCCAGCAGTTCTATAAACCTTTCTTTGCGCTTTAAATAAAGTGCTTCCTAATCATATAAATATACCATTAAAATGGTATGAATATACACCATATAAATGACACCAATATTACTGTCTTATGAACTAAGGTAATATCGATTTGCTCAAAGCGTTTCGTTCGTCATCACATTTTTGGGTACATTCGAAAACCTCAGGCAAATACAATCATTTCCAATTAGTCTTTTGTGCTTCTGCACTATTTTCTTTCTAAGAGATCAATGAAACTAAAAACCTTCACAGCTGGCGACCGCGGCTAACAAGGACGATCATCATGATATATACCTTATAACGATCGTAGGCTACTAGGAACCATAAGCGATTGCTAAATGGTAGGCTATAGAGGAATTCTGTGTGCTACCCGATTTCAGGTGCAAAGATTCGGTTGAACGAACGCTGTGATGCCAACCGTGACGTTTGCAGTGATCGGAATTCAGTCTGTTACAATGGATTCTGCAATTGTCAGTCAGAATATTACGAACACCAGCAGGGATGTGGTAAGCTCGAATCGATGAACTTCTGTATTCTTTTCAGCCAAATTAGAAGGGCCAACAGTGGGGATATGTGTGTATGAATGTATGTGTGTATGTATATATGTATGTATGTATGCGTAAGTATGTATGTCTGTAGGTTTGTATGTATGTTTTTTATGAATGTTTATGTATGTATGTATGTATGTATGTATATATGTTGTATGTATGTATATATGTATGTATGTATGCGTAAGTATGTATGTCTGTAGGTTTGTATGTATGTTTTTTATGAATGTTTATGTATGTATGTATGTATGTATGTATATATGTTGTATGTATGTATATATGTATGTATGTATGCGTAAGTATGTATGTCTGTAGGTTTGTATGTATGTTTTTTATGAATGTTTATGTATGTATGTATGTATGTATGTATGTATATATGTTGTATGTATGTATATATGTATGTATGTATGCATAAGTATGTATGTCTGTGTGTTTGTATGTATGTTTCTATGAATGCTTATGTAAGTACGTATGTATGTATGTATGTATGTATGTATGTATGTTTGTACGTATGTGTAAGTATGTATATATGTATTCTGTATGCATGTTTGTAATGTATGTTTGTATGTGTGTATGTATGTATAAGTGCGTATGTATGTAGGTATGTTTAAATATGTATGTATGTGTGTAAGTATGTATGTAAGTATGTTTTTATATATGTATGTATGCATATATGTATGTATGTATGCCTATAGCTGGCTGCCAGTTTCCACCATTTGCACAATGCGGGCCCGCTGTTGGCCCAATAAATGTGGCTGTCTATCGCCAGATAAATCAGATGACCAAAGTTTTGAAACATGTTAAATGATTACTTAAATGATCAATTGTATCACAGTTAATGAGTTTTTTAAAATGATTTACTTGTACCTCAAATGTCTGAGAGATTAGTAAAAAGTGCTACTTTACATTTCTGTTAATAATAATAATACAACTTATATTTATGACGCGCCTTAATAAAACAATGTCTTACTCAAAGGACGCGTTACAACATAATAATTAGTTATAGTACTGAGAGAATAAACGAGTCTTAAGTTTTAATTTAAAATTATCTATTGAAGAGCATCTTTGAATAGATTCAGGTAAAGAGTTCCACTCAGCTGGACCAGCTACTTCAAACATTCTTTTACCAAACTGTAGGTTAACTCTCCTGACTTCAAAGTCCCCTTTTGAAGCCGAACGCAATCTTCTTCTGGACTCAGTGGAAGAACAAGGTTTAACTAGAGAGGACAGATAGGATGGGGCAGAGCCTGACATAATTTTGAACATAAATAGACAGATTTTGAAAGATATGCGGGCCTGAATGGGTAGGTTTTCAATTGCAATCGCCTGGCCAATATTATGCAGTTTACAATTATTTGCTTTTTCTGATAAGGTGTTTCATTTCAGTTCCTCTGGGAACATTTGGTGCCGCGTGTCTATTTGGAGCTCAGTGCCAGACGATAAACAGTCGCTGTATCAACGGATACTGCGTCTGTTTGGCCGGATACTTCTTCAGAAACGGAGTCTGTCGTAAGTGATTTCAACATCATTTAAAACTGTGTCGGGAGCGCTTCTCAGAAATGTCCCATAAGAGGCGCTAAATAAATGTGGGGTTACTAATACGAAGACAATAATATGCAGCTGTAAGTACAGCCGAGGGGCAATTAGTAGGGGAATGGGAAACTTCCCCACTGGTTTAGACTCCCATGGAAGAGAGTTTCTTAATACATTTCACTGCTGTGTGTGCAACACGGTCGTCCATTCAGTTAGCGCGCTGGGTCTGAAATCGAAAGAGTACTGGTGGGTTCGAGCTTGCTGAGGGGACTCCGTGTAACGACCCTGAGCAAGTTGTATTCTCACGTGTTCCTCTGCCACCAAGAAGTACCGGCATAAGCTGGGGAGGACATGTCAAGTCCTGCGATGCATTGGCACCGTGTCCAGGACATTGGGATTCGTCCATTGCCGGCTCATGAAACTAAAAATGAGAACCTCCCTTACGTTCCACTTGGGTCATGGGGATTTACTTAGTTACTTTTTTACTCTTAAAAAACAGCTGAAATTCTATTTTCTGCATAACTCTTAGTATTTGAACTTTATAAAGCACCCTAGAAGTAGCCTGCTACTTACGATGATATATAAATTGTCGTCATTACATTACATTATATTACTATCATCCTCTGTCCATAGGTCTTTTCTTTCATCAATCACGCGCCCCGTAAAGTCCAGTCGATATTCCTCAGTTCAGGAAGACGGAAAGGCAGGCTATGGATGTGTGTGTGTGTGTGTGAATGTATGCGTCTACATCTAAGCATGACGTACCTGAACATTCATATAGCGCCTTTCAAGAACTTTACAAAGGCGCCACACAAATAAATTATTACATCATACTTGATTCATGTTAAGTCTCTGTCATCACGTCGTCAAAATGTTTTAATCTGAGCTCAGTTTTTATTAAAACTGCATTCTGACAAAACGTGGGTGATTTTTTACACAAATCTAGTCAGTTTATGTGGAAATTATAAAATTTTGTTTTAGTAAATGTAAATGTATACAATTTTCTACAGCGACCGTGTTTCTTAAACCTGTGAACATCTCTGCACTTTTTCAGTGCCAAAGATTGCAGTTGACGGGGAGTGCAGTGCAGGCGACGGGTGTCTGGATCCAAATGCCGACTGCACTCGTGTACAGCGATGTCAGTGCAGGTCCGGATATGTCGCATCGTTTGGCCGATGCGGTCAGTTTCAAAGAAATCAGAGATACTTAAACACCATACGAAATGACTTACTGTTTCCACAAAGGTACAGTGTAGGGTAGCACACTTGTCTATACGCCTCTTTGGACAGATCGGAATTGAGATCAATGCTAATGACTGGCTTCTTCCACTAAGGTGAAACGTACAACTGATAAACTTGTTTAAGGTAATAAGGTCCAGGCGACACTCTTGTTTTCTCGCCTGTATAGAAACTTCAAGGTCGTTAAAACCTTTGATGCCATATGACAGGGGCCCTAGAGCCATGCTCATACGAGTTTTGGCTCTGTGACCCCGAGGCAGGAGCATGCTCACAACTTTTTTGGGCAACGGAGATATCCACCTATTCTTATGCATTATTTCGGATATAATGTATATTTTTATCCACTTTCGGTCTGTACTTGGCTGAGGTTGGCTCACACAACTTTTGAACACTTCCCGGGCCACTGCCATATGATGTCGTTAAGCATTGTAATTACTACTACAACCGTTATCTCCACTGATCGAAAGCCGTCATTTACCAGTGTTATGCTAAGCTGTCTATACCCTTCTGTGTAAGTGAAAGTGTTCTATGTAGTAGTCGACATTGTCGTAGTTATACTTAGCTAACTGTGCATTTCAGTGCAGGCGAATATATTCTGTATTCGGACTGCATGACGTATAGCCTTGTGCAAAGCTGAATGTTATCAGGAAGTGTTCAGTGTAATATCAGCTATATCAACTGTAAGAGTGTTGTTTGTGTCAAACTTACAATGAAAGTCTTCTACGTATCTTTTGTTAAAATCACGTTGTGTTGTTAATGTGTAAAGTTATGGTTGAAGTGTTTGAAGTCTGCTTTCAGTGTTAACTGTCGTAGTTTTGTTGGTGCCAATGTTATCGTGAAGTGTTTTAAATCTCCTTTGTTAACTGTCGCAGTTTTGTTGTTGTCAATGATATCGTGAAGTGTTTTAAATCTCCTTTGTTAACTGTTGTAGTTTTGTTGGTGTCCTCCTTTGTTAACTGTCGTAGTTTTGTTGGTGTCAATATTATAGTGAAGTGTTTTAAATCTCCTTTGTTAACTGTCGTAGTTTTGTTGGTGTCAATGTTATCGTGAAGTGTTTTAAATCTCCTTTGTTAACTGTCGTAGTTTTGTTGGTGTCAATGTTATTGTGAAGTGTTTTAAATCTCCTTTGTTAACTGTCGTAGTTTTGCTGGTGTCAATATTATAGTGAAGTGTTTTAAATCTCCTTTGTTAACTGTCGTAGTTTTGCTGGTGTCAATGTTATTGTGAAGTGTTTTAAATCTCCTTTGTTAACTGTCGTAGTTTTGTTGGTGTCAATGTTATCGTGAAGTGTTTTAAATCTCCTTTGTTAACTGTTGTAGTTTTGTTGGTGTAAATGTTATTGTGAAGTGTTTTAAATCTCCTTTGTTAACTGTCGTAGTTTTGTTGGTGTCAATATTATAGTGAAGTGTTTTAAATCTCCTTTGTTAACTGTCGTAGTTTTGCTGGTGTCAATGTTATTGTGAAGTGTTTTAAATCTCCTTTGTTAACTGTCGTAGTTTTGTTGGTGTCAATGTTATCGTGAAGTGTTTTAAATCTCCTTTGTTAACTGTCGTAGTTTTGTTGGTGTCAATGTTATTGTGAAGTGTTTTAAATCTCCTTTGTTAACTGTCGTAGTTTTGCTGGTGTCAATATTATTGTGAAGTGTTTTAAATCTCCTTTGTTAACTGTCGTAGTTTTGCTGGTGTCAATGTTATTGTGAAGTGTTTTAAATCTCCTTTGTTAACTGTCGTAGTTTTGTTGGTGTCAATGTTATCGTGAAGTGTTTTAAATCTCCTTTGTTAACTGTCGTAGTTTTGTTGGTGTCAATATTATAGTGAAGTGTTTTAAATCTCCTTTGTTAACTGTCGTAGTTTTGCTGGTGTCAATGTTATTGTGAAGTGTTTTAAATCTCCTTTGTTAACTGTCGTAGTTTTGTTGGTGTCAATGTTATTGTGAAGTGTTTTAAATCTCCTTTGTTAACTGTCGTAGTTTTGTTGGTGTCAATATTATAGTGAAGTGTTTTAAATCTCCTTTGTTAACTGTCGTAGTTTTGTTGGTGTCAATGTTATTGTGAAGTGTTTTAAATCTCCTTTGTTAACTGTCGTAGTTTTGTTGGTGTCAATGTTATCGTGAAGTGTTTTAAATCTCCTTTGTTAACTGTTGTAGTTTTGTTGGTGTAAATGTTATTGTGAAGTGTTTTAAATCTCCTTTGTTAACTGTCGTAGTTTTGTTGGTGTCAATATTATAGTGAAGTGTTTTAAATCTCCTTTGTTAACTGTCGTAGTTTTGCTGGTGTCAATGTTATTGTGAAGTGTTTTAAATCTCCTTTGTTAACTGTCGTAGTTTTGTTGGTGTCAATGTTATCGTGAAGTGTTTTAAATCTCCTTTGTTAACTGTCGTAGTTTTGTTGGTGTCAATGTTTTAAATCTCCTTTGTTAACTGTTGTAGTTTGGTTGGTGTCCGTTGGCCAGGCTTGTGATGTGGACTCGATCTGTTCCGACTTCAATGCTCATTGTCTCAATGGCGTCTGTCAGTGTATACGAGGATTCGAGAGAACAAAGGACAATTTATGTCGTATGTGGACCTTTGCATATGTCCCTCTTTGCTTTGCCCTCTACCGCCTGAGTAGTTCAAGGGACAGTCCTCTATACAATATAATGAGTTAAAAACCAAGAACCCTAAGACCTTGGTTCAAACTGTTTGTATCCTTTCCTCCAATTCTCAGTTGATTTCTCTGAGATTCGCAGAGAAATTGTGACTTTAAACGAATTCAATGTTTTTTTTTCATAATAATTTAGGGGTTTATTTTTGATAGGTGTGCAGTCTTCAGTCGGTGTAGTTCCTGGAACACTAGACGGCAGGTGCTTGGCAGGAAATACCTGCAGTGCACAGCAGTTGATCTGTACGATCACAGGATTCTGCGCATGCGCCTCAGAATACTACAAAGTTCAAGGACAGTGCGGTAAGAATTCGAAGACAAGGGCAAAATGATGTAAGGTTATGGGAAATAGTAACCCATGGTGGGGTGGTTCAAGAGCTTAACTGGCGGGGTGTCATGTGGTCTGGCCCCTAAGGCCAAGAATATGATTTCTAGAATTCGTGTAGATCCGATTAGATGTTTTACGTGTATCATACAATCAAGCGTATTTTACAGACTGTTTTTACACAACTGCTTCCTCTTTTGGATAATTTTGATCTAGTGCCAAAGGTGAATCTAGACGGTTCTTGCTCGGACAACGACCAATGTCTCGATAGATACGCTTTTTGCTCCCAAGGTCAGTGCGTCTGTCCACGCAGCTTCATCAGACAGAACAACGTTTGCAGTAAGTTTGCAAAATGTTTACATCCGATAAGTGTCTGGTTTTTATTTGGTTATTTATTACAATTATTAAGCGCTCAGGGTAAACGAATCTGAATCTAAGGTGTGAGACAAGGTCGAAGGTCGACCTTTGTCCAAGGTCGTTACATGGAGCCTGCTCAGCAATCTCGAACCCACAATCGTTAGATTACAGACCATGGTGCAGCAATATGCAAATAATAACTATAGCATAGAAGGAGAAGGAGAAAACAAAGAGCGCGTTCTTGTGCTAACTCGGAGAGGAAACCATGGGTATGAGGTGCTAGCGACTTCATTTCTTGGCCTCGGCATATGACAGCCGGTGGTCAGTTCTCTTCCTTGCCGCCTTATCTTCCCGACGACAGTTTACGGTCAGTGAACTCATTCTCTAGCCGAGTTGGCTTTAAGGGGCGCTACTCACGGACCGTGCTAGTCTGAGATATGATTGCCGAAACAGACCATTGAGCCGCATTATAGCTACTAACGAAACTGATATTAATAAATAATGGAAATCACACATGCTATTATATACCACTGGTATGTTTTAATTTCTTAGTTACATTTTGAAATTGCATTTAAAATCTTTACTTTTAAAATCAAGACTATATGAATTCTGCTTGCTTCAGTCTTGTCTACCAACGTCACGGTGATCGCATGTAGCAGCGTCGCCAATTGTCCATATCCACACGCAGCTTGTATTGACGGATACTGCAACTGCTCTGCGGGTTATTGGCTCTTGGCCGGGCAATGCTGTAAGTTGAAGACAGTTTCATAACAATAATTTTTATGATGCTGCTCACCAACGCTAGTTAAGTGTTACCACAGTAGAGCGATATCTGTTTCACTAATACACTGTCGATGGAAAGATTAGGCGACGATGGAGAGGACTGGCTAAGAATGCCACTTCTTGGGGTTGGCATAAAGGAATGCTCGTCATCATCATCATCATCATCATCCTTTTTTCAGCTTCTTTTTCTGCTCCTCCTTCTTATTCTTCGTTTAACATTATTTATTTAAGCGAATTTGTCGAAATATAAGAAAGATGAGCATGAAGGAGAGAGTATGAGGAGTGAAAAGTGAGGAAGGAATAGTTAGTTAGTAAGCTATCTAAGTACTTAATATATCGTCTTGAATTGCCTCAGAAAAGCGATGCAGTACCTCACAAAAGCGGATGAAAAATGAGTGAAAAGGTGGAAAGAGGAGGTGGAGTAGAAGCCCGAGTAGTGTAGAAAGGATGAACGGGATAAAAATAGGTAGCGGAGGATATGGAGGAAAAGCAGAAATATAGGATGGATGAATATGAGGACAAGCAGTAAGAGGAGGGGATAGAGAAAGAGGACGATGACTGTAGCATTTGTTGTTTTGGGGGTAGATTTAGTGACGCAGTTATCTTTTCTTCTGAAGATGACCAATCCCAGATATTTTCGCACTTCGACTGTGCTACTGATGCTGCGTGTAGTCCACCATCGACTTGTATCGGTGGCTTGTGCGTCTGTCCAGCGGGATTCTATGCAAAACCTGGCGGATGCTGTAAGTCTGCTCTTGGCCTCTGTGAGTCTTTGAGATTTACTCTCTGTACAGTATAGTGGAGGTAAGACTAAGTCGACGCAACGGCCCTGGTAGCCATAAGATGTCGCTAAACTCTGGCAGTTTACCTAATCCGACATCAAACTGAGTACACTCACCCACTCTGTTTGGAAAAAGATGCCTTTAAACACTCAGAACTACGACTTTAAAATTCAATTCGATTTCCAATCAGGCTTTGTTTTTTGATTCGTCAAAAGTGTGAGCGATAATCTAATGGTTATCGTGCTGGGCTATCAACCCAGAAGTCTGAGGTTCGAATCCCAGCCAGGGCAAAATGTTTCGAGATTTCTCCTCCCCTAGCGAACTCGGCTAGAAAATGAGTACACTGACCGTAAATGTAAATGTAAACGTGTTTTATTTATTTATTTATTTATTATTTATACAGAACATTTATATAGCGCCCCTTCAAGAAAACTACTCAGAAGCGCTCCCAAACCAACCTCGGCGGAAAAGAACAGTCTTAAGAGAAGAATAGAAGATAGAAGTTTCTATAGCGACCGTTTGGCCTCGGCCCTGTTCATTTTTCAGTGGAGTAATCGGGTGAGATCCTTCACCACCGCTGCCCGTTTGAATGGGCGCCACGCTATCTAAGGTCCCCGTGTGTGATTGTATGCTGTAACTGTTCTGTATAGATGCTACTATTGTCTTGGGTGCCTCCTGTTCTCCTGGTGATGTGTGTGGGGATCATTACGCAGTCTGCAGCAGCAGCAGCAACGGCGGAGTCTGCGTTTGTCAGCCAAGCTATCGAGCTGAATCTGGCATATGTGGTAGAATTCCGTCACTTATATCTTTATATAAGATATCTTATTGCTAAATTTATATATCTCTTACTTATTGTTTTAATGACGCTATATACATTTTCAGATTATAAACATTTCAGGTCACAGCAGTTTTCACATTGGTTTGGCATTACAGTTTACAATACACAACTTTACGGAGTATTCTTGTTATTGTTTTTGTTCTTCTTGTTGTTCTTCCCTTTTCTCTTCCTCTTCCTCCTCCTCTGCCTACTCCTCTTCTTCTTCTACTACTACTACTTCTTATCATCATCTTCTTCCTCTTCTCTCCTTTTTCTTTTTCTTCTTCTTATTCTTTGTCGCCTTCTGCTTTTTCTTTCTTTCTACTTCTTCTTTTAATTCTTTTTTCTTTACTTTTTCCTTTTCTTCTTTTTTTTCTTTTTCTTCGTCTTCTTCTCTTCTTTTTTTCTTTCTTTTCCTTTCTTCTTCTTCTTGTTTTTCTTCTTTATCGACAATGTATCCAGCCTTCTGCGTTGATTATCGTTGTTTTATCATTAGTATCTTCGTCTTTGAACGTGTCGTTGATACCATGCAGCAGTGTTTCAAACTGTCCCTATCGTCATGCAGTCTGCGCCAGAGGATACTGCGGATGTGATACCGGTTTCAAATATCTTTCCGGCCAATGTTGTAAGTCTCTGTCGTACCACTTTAATGTAACGTAATCTTATATTTCGTCAAGTACATCGAATGAGGTTGTGCTTTGTAGTACTCCGAGAGTGAGAATTTGAAATGCTACACACATTTAGTTTCCTGACTTACAGAATAATTAGGGACTTGCAAGTATACAAGAGACTTTCACATTTACAAGATACTTACATATTTACCAAAGATTTGCAGATGTACAAAATTCGTACAGTTTTACAGAAGACGTACACATTTACAAAATACTCAGAAGAGATTTATAGAATTTCGATAGGCTTAGTGCTTATTACATCCAGATGAAAAGCAGTTTCTTACTTTCTCAGGTTCGCTAGCCTAAATAATTTTGTCGTTAATTCAAAAGAGCTAAGTTCTTCATTAAGGAAATGATGATCGGATTGCTGAGCAAGTCATCTTTGGAGATGTCTGACATTTACAAGAAGAAAACACAAGTATTATACTGTATATACATGTTAACCCTTATAGAAATATTGCAAATACATTATTGCATAATAGTGTATAGCACTTACATATGAATATTGTAGATGTTGGCATTGGTAGCGCGTGTAGTGCAGGTGATTTGTGTAGCGATGAAAATGCAGTTTGTAGTAACAACGGAGTCTGCACTTGCAAAACCGGCTACAGAAACGAGTCAGACAAATGCGGTAGGTATTTTACAATTACTACTACTAATACTACTATTTCTGCTACTACCACAACTATACTACTACAACAATAACAACAACTACTATTACTAATTACTACCACTATAACTACTACCACTACTTCTACTACTACTACTACTACTACTACTACTCTCTTGAACCGGCGCCATACAAATTTCTGATTACAATTACAGTTAGGCATACCTTAATTTTACATTGCTTATTCTATAAGTCTAATCCAAACTGTGCGATAATGAATAATTAATTTGAATAATTATTGCTTTGTTTCAATGTGCAGTGTTGGTGTCTACGGTTGGAGTAGGGTCCGCTTTTTTCGGTGTTGATCCGGCTTTAGGTAAATAATACCAGATATTAAACATTTTGGTTAATTAAATATCATGCAAAGAAGACAATTATACAGAACAGTTCATGCTCAATGTTTTCAGTGGAATTTTTGCGCTATAGTCTAATATTTACTGTAGTGGACTATCAACCCAAATATCCAGTATTCAAATTTCCGCCAGAGAAGAAGGTTATTTCGAGATTTCTGTTCCATTTGGGCCCCACTAACGAGCTGAACTATGAAATGAGTACATTGACCGTACACTGTCGGTGAGAAGATCAAACGGTGAGAAGAGGACTAGTCACCCTCCCTAATATGCCTAGTCAGTCAGTCAGTCAGTCAGTCAACAAGTCAGTCAGTCAGTCAGTCAACAAGTCAGTCAGTTAGTCAGTCAGTCATTCAGTCATTCATTCATTCATTCATTCAGTCAGTCATTTTGCCTTCTACATTTCTGACTTGCTGCGATGTTTTCTATTAGGCATTTTTCTGTTGATATTGGCCATCCTGGCAGCACTGTTGCTGCTGCTGTTGCTTCTCTGCTGCCTCATCTACTGCTGCAGAAGGTGAGAATTTCAAGGATGTGTTTGATTGTAATAAGAAATGAGACTCTTCGACCATTTCCATTGTTCCAAATGGAGAGATTTACATATTGGGCTTTCAACAAATTCACATCAACTGCAATTGGGTGACAGGATTTTTTAGTTTTACCATAAGGGAAGTATTAAGAAAGTTATCTCTATTAGTTTTGATTAGTTTGTTTTTTGTTGTTGAGATGTCGGAAGATGCAGAAGGATAACTACGAGCGAAAACTGGTGGAGACCGAATCCGCGGCCTCTGAATCGAACACCCTTAACAAGGTAGCTCGCCAAGGTCAGCTGAACACCGGTTACCAAGCAACCACCTCGAGCTCGATCGACAAGACTTCTGCATCAGCATCCACGACGCGCTCAGCCCAGCATCAGCGTCACCTCCACCAGCAACAGCAGCAGCAGCAACAGCGAATTATCAACGGAACCAGGTCGGCCGAGGTAGAGCAGGCGACGGAGATGTACTCCATCGAAGACCTGCCTCGGGTGACGCAACTGAACCGTGAAGAGATTCGAAGCGTCGATAGCGCTCTCTTGTCCGCCAACGAGGAACTAGACATGGACACGGACTCCAGCTACCAGTACCGCTTAATCAACCACGCCGGGGGCCCTTCGTACGTGCTCGCCCATCACCACCAAGACCACGCCGACGGAAGACATGTCACCAGCAGCAACCGGCGGCAAATGGCAGCAGCAACGAGCTACAGTGCCTCGGCGGAGGATGCCCGGGTAGGAGAAAGACGCCTAGTGACCATGTCATCGATTGGTGGGACTTCGATCAGTACCCCAAGTACCATCCATCGCAATGTCAGCGCCTTTGGGGAGATTACCGTGATGCCAGTTGGAGATGAGGACGAACATCTACGCATCTCCGTCGGTGAGGAGATCATCTGATCCTGTCCGACTCCACGTAAAGGCGCGATGCCAGCTGCCAGAGTTTGAGTACGTAGAGCTGCTTAATTACACTGACGTCATATTTTTAAATTTTAAATCTTAACAATGTCGCTTTTATTGTAACATTTGTCGTTGTTATTATTGTTTTAGTAGCGCTTTGTTATTGTTAGTCTATTATTTTTGCAGCGTTGTGTATTGTTCTTATTGTTTCCTTGTAGTGTTGATGGTATTGTAATATTTGTCGTTGTTATAGTTATTGCTAGTGTTGCTTCCTGATTATTACTTCCGTTGTTAGTGTAGTTTTGTGTCTTGTTGCTATCACTATTGTTATTACGTCCGTTGTTGTTGCTACCAAAATTATTGTTTGTTGTATTGTTGTTGGTTTGATATTGTTATTGTTGCTATTGCTATTCTAATCATTGTTTAGTTGTTTTGTTATTATTGCTGCTGCTGCTGATGTAATCCACTTTAGGGATATAGTTCCTGGTGTTAAATCAGACTTAAAAGTTTTGCCGATTTTAATACGCCGTTGTATAGTAGGTGTAGTCACGTGTTCTACTGCAAATGATGTGTGAGCTATTCGTTATAAAGGAGGTCATGTATATCTCGTCTTCAAAATAGAACCTCATTACTTCCATGGGTTTTATTACTTTGCTGTTGTGCGTTATTTTGCTTCTGTACTAAATGTACTAAATGTATTTGAATATTTACACAGCGCTTTTTGAACACATCTCAGTAACTGCGATAGTGAAGATTCTCACCCGATAAATATGCAGAAAAATGAGCAGGGTTGAGGTCATACGGTCGCGATAGAAACGTGTATATTTACGTTTAATATATTAAGCACTATTGCTTCGGAAGCATCAGCTTCTATAATCTCTGGCGCGAATCTTAAATGGTACAACGGACCATTGAGTATAGGTTCCTTTTGACTTTGAACCATGCCTAGATTTGTGCGCGGAGGCTTTAAAATAAAAGCAGTTTAGATAAAAAGAATCTTTACCACAGCACAGTGTTTTATTCGCAGTAGAAAAGATCCACATGGGTCTCGACACAATTTAATGAGTCTCTGACTCATATCGTTCATTCGCTAGTTCATAAGTTCAGTTCATTCGTTCGTTATTGGATCATTCATTCACTCGTTCAATTGCTGACTCAGTGATTCATTCGTTTATCTAATGAAGGATACAGCATGTCTAATATAACGCTTCTTGTATCCCGTAGAGCTTGTACTTTGTCCCTTCAGCTGGTTGCCCCGGCGTCACCTGCCTTAACAGACCTCGGAAAACAGTCTAGAGCTTTATGGGACGTTGATCGCGTCAACTTTGCACCTCTAGCTAGTTTTCTTGTGCTAATGATTTCAAAATCCACAGTTTACAACCGCAAACTGGACCAGCTGTGCTTGAAAAGCGGACTATAGTACAGGCTTTACTTCGAAACGTTGTGTACTAAAAGTTACTCGAAAGAAATCAGCAGTGTACAATGGTAAACAAGTATTCGACAATCGAAAAAACCAGTAATTGAAGTTTTTATCTTGAAGTAGGCCGATGCACTCGCGTTGAATTTAAGTCGCAGTTTGGAAGACTGTTTCCGTTGGGGAACAACAAGAATAAAGTATTTAGAAGAAAGACATGGAAGAAGGGGAGTAAGAGAGAGAGGAGAAAGTAGGGAGAAGGAAGAAGATGAAGAGTAAGAGGAGGAAGAAGAAAAAGAAGAAGATAAGGAAGTGAGAGAGGCGGAGGAGAGAGAAGAGAAAAAGGAGGAAGCGGAGACAGAGGAAGAAAATGAAGACGGATGGAAGAGGAGAGAAAGGAAGAGGGTGGATTAAGAAGGTGAAGGAGAGGATGAGGCTAGGAAGGAAACGAGGACGAAGAAAGGAGTTTTACGAGTAAGAGGAGGAGGAATTAAAAGGAGGAAGAAAAGGAGGGAAAGAGGACGAGATGAGTAACAGGAAGACGAACAAGTGACCACATGATGTTTTGTGGGGCTGCAGACTACAATACTCTTATGAATTCTATTATGCGTAGTTCAAGTAGCTCATACAGTATACCGTCAAGTGATCTACGGATCAGATGTCGAATTACGCACACTGCACTTAGCAGGAGTACACACACAACGACAAGCTATCCGTTGTCCATAATTAGGCGAAAGTTTCTTGGTGTTATAAAAGACACATTCCTGCGCCGAAAGCAGCATCCGCCCCATAGTGTAGTGACTAGGCACTGGGCCAACGACACAGAGGTAGGAGGTTCATGTCTCCGCCAGAGGAGAAAGATGCTTCGAGCTTTCTGCTTCACTTGTATACTCTTGGAAGACATGGTTAGCTAACAGGTGCGTCTGAAGACGAGATGAAAATTTTGCCTTTAGCATGGCATTCCCAACTCTGCTACTCATACCTAGTCATACCCCAAAAAGGGTACTAATGACCCCCTTCACTTTGTACATGTCCTTGCTTATAAATATGCATCTAGGTGAACATTTGTGCAGCGCCCGTTTTGAGACAGACGCCACAGAGAGGTATTGTTTGCTTGCTCACCATTGTTTCCACTTAGCAAATTGATTTGTTCAAATACTCGTTTTTATCTTAGCAAAAGCGCCTTTCAACGGCTGAATCAATTCAACGTCAGCACCAAATCAATATTCAGTGTTCCAGTATCTGACTAAGGAACCCGTTCCGTTTCAAGGTTCCATTCGCTACCACTCAGATTATCGGAGCTCTGCCAGCAAATGCAAATGCAGATAATTTAAAATGCAGGTCAGTGTCACGCAGTGCACGCGTCTGACACGACCTAATTTACCAGTTAATTTGCATTCAGGGTCATGACCCTAGCGGCGAGGTTTTGAATTGGTAAGAGTAATTCTATCTAAATCGGGCTTCATTAAGCAGCTACCCTGTACATTCGTCGTTGTTATTTACGTTTCAGCATTTATATAGCGCTATATTAGTACGCATTCGAAGAAACGATGGGTGGGTGCTAGAAACAGCTCCAGTGAAAATAAACCTGATCGACTCAGGTACTACTAACTCCCCTTCTTCCTCTGATCCCTCTTTCCGCTCCAATCACCCACCGTAGCTTCTACGCTGTCTCTCTCTGCCTGACTCTTGGACCTTGACCCGGAAGCGAACCCTTTTGCCTATCGATTTTGTTTTAACTGAGCGCATGTGAATTAGCTGGTCCCCGCGGCGCGGCGCGGCGCGGCTTTCGTTGGGCGCTGTAGAAATCTTGGGATTACGATTACGATTTTGGATCTTGACCTGGAACTGAACACTTTTGCCTATCGATTTTCTTTTGACTGAGCGCCTGTGAATAAGCTGGTCCCCGTGACGTGGCTTTCGTTAGGCGCTGAAGAAATCTCGGGATTACGATTACGGTGACTTTATGTGTTATGATATTAACTCTTAGCACTAGGACTGAGAATTGATAATGTAAACAAAGCACCCTAAAGTAGCTCGCTACTTATGGCTAGAAAAATTGTCGTTGTAAGAGCCGCAATTACAGTGTGACGAGAAACCTTGAAAACGACTTGAAAATGGTGCCATACAGGGCGCAGTTCGAGGGATTTGTGAAAGAGGAAGACCAGGATTTCACGAATGATCAACACCAGACTTGTGTATCACTTGAGAATGTGCTGAGAATAGAGGACAACGTTTAGTGGAGAAGGATTATCCGCTCTCTCGTCCAGTGACTAGAAATTATTCCATTCTGATAACAATGGAGGATGAGGGAAATACAGAGGAATAAATCGGTAGCAAGAGGTCAAAGGTTATACCCGACCGTGCAACGCTACTACAGGGCAAGAAAAATTGCCCTCATTTGCATTGCAATTGAACGACAGTAGGTGGATGGTAATCTCAGATAATTAAAACAACAGGTGCGTTTACGGGGCAATGTAAGACAAGTTGCAATTGTAGCTTATTCGACACCTATCGGAAAACCGCACAAGGTCTGGAAATGAACAACTGTATTGTTTGGTGTTTAACGAATCCTATTGCTGCCTGGACCCTAGACGTCGACCTTCCGTAAAGTACATCAGTGACTAAGGTTTGAAAGAAATTGACGAGTATATAGCGTCGGAAGAAAGCAATTTAAAGGTGTCTAAATTCAGCCTAATATTAGATTGGCATCTGGTGTATAACGACAGTTCGTGACTCCCAAGGCCGTTGAGTCTACCGTAACTTACCCAACAAAAGAGATTTGGTCTCATCTGTTTCCCTTTTAAACCCATAGCCACTGATTCACTGTGATCTGTGCATGTACGTTCAGCTCTACTGATTCGCGTGTATTTGCATACGCACCCGTTTGCACCGGCCTTTTCCCGACTGCCGTTGTACTGTGCCGTATTAAACCCACTACGAGTGTTAGTGGCACATACAATGTTAAATGCTGCATACTCAACTGCACGTGCATACTCAACAGAGTCAGTATGCGTTGTACAAGACAAACCTACGACATCCGTAATAAGCTAATTAATAGGCTTATATCATAATTGTACAATACAAGATAATACAGTACAAGTGTATTTGATATTCCCTTCTTCCAAGTTCAGAAGTATATACGCACATACCGTACAAAAGAGCATCGAAAGTAATTATGGGTGAATGACTTTGCCCAAGATCCCTATACGCAGTGACCACCTGGGGAGGCTCGAACCTGTACCCTCCGTGTTACAAGCGGACAATTTTAACCAATCGGTTACCCTGCCTAATGTAATAGCAGCAGTTTCAACATAGCTGCGTCATAACGAAGATGATTAGCATGATCCTTCTCCTTTATCCAGACCACACACTCGCACCACCCGAGCACCACAGTTGCAGATTTCCCATGTAATAGGTATACATCATTTTTCATTTTAACAGACCATTTGCAAATTGCCTCTTGGGAGCTTCTCAGAAGCTAACGTTTACTTATAAACCGGTATATACAGAATGTAGTTATAGGCCGATATCTGTCACAGCAAACTTAAGCTATAATGAAATCGATGTTCTGTGGAGTACAATTGCTCTTAGACGATTTCTGAGTTTGGTTGCGAAAGCTTAAGTAGTATTGAACCACGAGTTCCACGCATCTAATGTCAAAGACAGGTAAGGTATTCTTAAAAGATGTTTCAAAGAACCGCTTAGTGTAGGAGGCCAAAGTAAAATACAGACACGTCATAACGCCGTAAGTGTTCTACAGGCAGAGAAAGGTGTTTTGAATAGGCCTAAGCAGACTATCAACACCTGCAGACCCCTACGCAGGTAAAGATAGTTCCAAGAACTGCTTTGTTCTGGCGGCCTTCGTAAAATTCGAACAACTTTTGAAGCTGTCAGTGTCCTACGAAGGCAAAGGTATTCTTCGGATGCCTGTAAAATGAAGGCACCTTTTGAGGGTGCCGTTGTTCTAGGCAGATAAAGGTATTTCCATTTTCAGGGGGCCTACGTAGACTACGAATACCGATGAGGCCTTCACTGCCCTAGGGAGGTAGAGGTGTTTTTGAAAGCTACTGAGAGGAGTCGCTTGGTTCGACCTGGGGATCGTTCTCGCTGTGCTGTAAGAGCCTGTCGTCCGAAAGGAGAATATTCAGTCCATCGTTGCGATCCAGTTTCGTGATGTGGGTGAAACAGCAGGGCAGCGAAATGTCCTCTCGTCTGACGGGTTTTCGTTTCTCCTTCCGGTTGCATGCGGCTGCTCCGGTCTTTCGATCTTTCTTCTTCTTCCTCGTTCCGTTCGACAGACTTAGCAACGGATCGTCGGGGTCAGAGGTCATGTTGCTAAGGCAGTCGAAGAACTCCGTCGCCGAAAGCGAATCCGCGAAGTAGAAACCGGCCAGCTTTGTGTGATCCTTCGATAGATGCATCGTGTGGAATCCAACGTTTGCGCTGACGCTGTACCCGGTCAGGTGGTCGAACGCGTCCCTCCACAGCACAAACCCCGACCCTCGCTCGGCTAGGATGATGTGCAGCCTACGCTGACGTCGGCTCTCCCCGCTGTCCAGGACCAAGACGGGAATGCCGCACTTGAGAAACACCCAGTTTTCCGGCGACTCAGTGGCGCGAGCCGCCGCCGACTTGCTATGAACGACAGCCGAGTGTCTCCGGGCGGAGCCGAAGTAGAGATTCGCCTCGCACTTGGAAACGAATACCCGCGACTTGTGACTTCGGTAGAACATCTCCACCTGGTTGCGGTCCTCGTCCGTGAGACACGGGCCGCTCGGTGGAAAGAAATCGCCCGACCTTGCTTCGGCGCCGCGCGTGGCGCGCGTCGCCTTCAGGGTCCCGAAGCGAGGGCGACAGTTGTAGGAGTCCGCTAGATGGCGGATCGTGTGCGTCTCCATGGAAACCGATTCGCATGTAGGCTGTTCTACTTCGTTCCGCTTCCTGAAAGAACGGTCCAATTTGTAAGACGCGTCGCCGTTGCGGACTTCAAGGGCATCACCAATGTCGAACATTTCTTGGTTTTCTCGCGGAGGACACGGCCTCGGGCAACTCTCGTCGCTCTGCCTGATGGAAGGCAGGGATCGGAAGTCAACTGTGGGCTCGATAGACGTCGGAGATCGCGGTTGGCATTGCTTCAAGGGGAATTCCTGCAAAAATACGTCGGAAGGAGGATCTGGAAGAAAGACTCTGGAAGGAGGCTCACTCGGCATGAGTGGTTGGACCATGACGAGATCCGGAGGCTGAACAGCAGCTGTTGGCGAGGATGCCATCCCCTGATCGGTGCAGGAAAAAGAGTTTACAGATGGTAGCTTCGCCGGTTCGTACCTACACTGCATCATTGACTGTCCTAAATACATGCTAGAAGACGGTTTGGTCGCCGTGGGTGGCCCAGGGCGTGAGGGGGAACGCGGCTCGGAGGACAGTCTCGCAAGGATTTTGTCTGGAGCAGCCGGATGATGTACCGTCGTGCTTAAGTCAAACTCAACCCTGGATACGGCAGCAGGCGACGATTTCTGATGCTCCAGCATAGTACTGCTTCTACATGCGGGTAGCAGCATCTTGGGTGACTCCGGTGTCAAACGTCGACCTCCGGAAAACGATTCTATCCTACAGATATCCGGCTCTGATGGATTCAATGTTCCCGTCGCCTCGTCCGTTACCTGAACACCGGTCGAGTTTGGCTGGGTGGGTTCGGCATTCGGGGCCGATTTTGTCACCCCGTTAGGAGAATCGTACTTCTCCTTGATCAGCCGGATCGCTTTGCCCGTGTCCGCAGCTGCGGCCGAAGCCTTACGACGAGAAGACTTACTATACGCAGGGCGAATGACGATTCGATTCAACAGATCATCTTCGGCAGAGCCACTCTCGGTTTCTACAACTTTGACCGGTGATTTACCATCGTGACGTCCTTCCGGCGATGTTGAAACAACATCCGGTGACTCCAGATCCAGTTTCAGCTTCCCCAGTTCCACCTCGATCCTCGAAAGACGCCAGTTTTCCATTTTGAGTCCGTAATCCCGGGGATACGACTAGAAAGTGTATGCAGTATGTTTGGCAGAAGCCGCTAGTTACATCACAGTTGCCTGTACCAATAACCAGCCCCCTAATAACTTCCAGAGTTCCCTGGCGAACGAATACAACGCCTGGTACCTATCAGAGTGCATTCAACAGTCCATGAGTCAACGCCAACAGTAACGCCGACCAGAAGTCCTTCGGAAGAGCCCTGCAATGCGGATCGCAAGCCGAAGCCGACGTCAGATGGTTACAGTTGGATGGCGAATGCGTCCTTCGACTCCCCGCGTGGGCAGCCCGTCTGCCGAAGAGAAAACAAGGAATAACTATTATCGCAATTACATCAATGTTATACGTCGGCCTGAAACGCAACGCTGTCAAAGTACGCAGAAACACATCCATACGATAACAATTACATTGCTCGAAAACCATATATACGATACACCCATCTACGATACATGGCATAGAGACATATTAATATATATATGTATATACATCACTGCATAAACAAAACACACAAGTATAACATATACATACATATATACATGTACCTGTAGATGATTTGTGATAGACCAAACGAATTATGTTTGACAGAGAAATGCAGTGCAGTGGTCCTATGTAGTTTATAGCTGTAGAAACACACGTTGTGTTTTAAATGAAATTATCTGAACAAAAGCATATTGAGAGATGAGAGACAGACAGACAGACAGACAGACAGACAGGCAGGCAGGCAGATAGGCAGGCAGTCCCTAATCACCCAGCGCACAATTATTTTTAACAACCAGATGTCCTGGGGCAAAACACAGCATTCCTCCGCTCTGTAATTTACGCCGAGTACCACAAGGGTACGAATTGGACATTATCAAAGAAGCAGGAAAGAAAAATGCAACGCCATGGGGTTGTTATACAGCAATTCTTCAAAGTAACCGTGATACCACTTCCATAAATGCTCCTTAACTTAAAAGCCTTTCTTATTTTTTCCATGTAAGCCAACCGCGTGCATTCTAAAGAATTGCCTTTTCTCCTTGAATCTACAAAGTTGCCGATAAACACGTCGCTGCTTCGATTATCCTGGTTGGTTTTGCCCATATTTCCACTGGATAGCATTCCTTACTTCCTTCCATTGTCCTTGACCTGTTAGGTTTCGACTGGACTTCTTCATAGGCTTTTATTTGTAGACTTTACCTCAACCAGCCCTTTCGTCATTGGTGAATGTGCTGTTTAGCCAGCGATTGAGATTCGTGATCTTGGTTTCCTACTTGACAGAGATCTCTCGATGACATCACATATTACAGGACTTGTAAGGACCAGCTTCGCCATCATGAGACAGCTGAGGTCTGTCTCTCGGTCCCTCACAAAGGACGTAACTCGCCTGCTCGTACAAAGTCTGGTCCTAAGCCGAATCGACTACTGCAACGTTTCTTTCGTTTGCTTGCGACAGTGCAGAACCCTTCGGCTTCAGGCAGTCATCAACACCGCTGCTCGTCTGGACGCTCGGACTAGAAAGTCCGATCACATCACACCCGCTCTTCAGGACCAACTTCAGTGGCTAAGGATCAGCGAGCGCGTAAAATTCAAACTTTGCCTTCTTGTGTACAAAATGCCAGAACAACTGCGAACCATGCTATCTCGCAGACAGCATCAGGTCGCTATCTGATGACCCCAACCGACTGCGACTGCAATCATCAAAGTCCGCCAATGTAGGCCTATTTGTACCGGTAACTAAGACTAGAATGGGCGATCGGCCCTTTTGGGTCGTTGCCCGCGTGCCTGGAACAGCCATCCAGCATCCTTTCAGTAGTCCAAAAGTATCATCCTCTTTAAAAACAGCTGAAATTCTATTTAATGCATAACTCTTAGTACTTGGGCTGACTTTTGACTTTGTAAAGCACCCTAGAAGTAGCCTGTTACTTACGATGCTATATAAATTGTCGTCATTACATTACATTGCATTACATTTCGTCATGATAACGCATTGGATTTGATCAGATAACTTATAGAGGGTCTCAGTTCCTCTATCTCCTTCCTATCTGATCTCCAAGCAACTGGATCTTGTTCTTTATATGGTATTTCAGAAGATCAGTTGGCTATAGAGTGTGAAAAGGGTGCAAATTTTAGATGCCTCTGAAAACTGAAAATAGTACACACACCAATGTTCGTGGGAGTTTCAGAGAGATTCACTTTGTAATTTTTTGCCAGAGGTAATCGTGCGGCTGGGTTTTGCAAGCGTCCAACGATTGTTTAGGAGTTACATTGTTTGAGTTATTTAAATCTTACTTTGATTCATCCAGTACACCGCCTTCGGATATCTCTTAACCTTAACACAACCCACCATAACAGCTCCTCTGCTTTCTTCCCTGTCTGGACTACTAGCAACTGGAGATTTTACTTCCTGTAGTATCTTTAGACAATCCCTCTGACTTGACGTAGCGCATGTGATTACGATGGTCCCTGCGCTTCGCTTTTAAATAGAAATTTTCGAGTTTACGATTACGATTAGATTAATAAAAACTAAAAGAAATCGCCACTGATTGCGACCTACAAAGCTGCTTCAGGTATTTCAGTAGCTGTCACATCTGTGAAAGGTTCTTGGTTTCATAAATTCGCAGTCCTTCTGATGCATAGGTGCATTTAAGGCGCAGCATAAATGATCAGGCACACACGTCTATAGATGCATATATACATACACATATAGTACATACTGGTATGCAAACATTCATACATACATACAAGTACATACATACATCATACATCATACATATATACATACATACATACATCATACATACATACATACATACATCATACATACATACATACATCCATACATACATACATACATCCATACATACATACATACATACATACATACTTGCATACATACATACACATACATATATAGAGATAAGACCTTACTTGAATAATTTAGACCCACTGTATTCCGCGGCTGTGTACCTTAAAACTGCGCAACATTTGCTATTATCTACATTATTTACATTCGCTGTTAATTTGTATATTCTTACTTGTAAACTTTGTCTAACCGGATCCAGTCCTCTTTCGAACTCCTAGTTCGAATCGGTAGAATTTGCCAGGTACCATAACCGGAGTAGGCCTACCGGAGACCGACGGGCAAGACCGTGCGTGCTATTACCGAGTACCGAAGTTGAAGACTCGAGCACGTACTCTGCTACCCACAAAGACAGACACACACACAAACACACAGCTGCTATTCACCTGGTTCCGTTTGAATAGAGTGAATGGCCAATCAAGCAAACTTAATCGCACACCGCTTCTACATTTGCATACGGGTGCCTACACAAACACAGCCTTGCATCAGCGACATTTTAAAATAAACAGCCCTCCGGCGAGTCTATCCAATTCCCCAAGCGCGGACGGCCCGGCGAGAGGCAAGGCAGGCGGCGCGCCGCGATCACCACAGCGGGCCCCACCAGCGTCGGCCTTGCATCTATCTTAATGCTCCGGCGTTCATTATTGGCGGCAGTCAATCACCGGGGCGTTGTAAAGTCGAGGCTCGTGTTGACGTATTCTCGAGCTGACAACGCGGAGCTGACTCATGTCCCGTGGGGCTGCCGGAGCACCGGTCCCGTGAGGCTGAAGAGCGAGGTACCAATGCAGATGGGTGCGAAGCCAAAAGAGGCTTTGAGAAAACAGTTCCGAAACAATATTGTGATTGGTTACCCATCGTGCAAACTCATCCATGCTCCACCTCTTGCAATTTCTGCTTCGGCCTTTCACTCCAAATTGAAAACATTCCCCTTTCACAGATCCTACCTTGACACCCCTTCCTCCTCTTATCTCTCCCTCCTCTCCAACCCCAAGCACCATCCCCCATAGCTGCCATGCTGTCTCTCCGACTGACTTTTGGATCTTGACCTAGAACCGAACCCTTTTGCCTATCGATTTTATTTTGACTGAGCGCCTGTGAATAACAAATCTCGGAATTACGATTACGATTAAGATCCTATCCTGACACCCCTTCTTCCTCAGCAAGACCTAAAACTCCTCAGACTGAAGAAAGAAGATAATGGAGATAGAAACAAATGGAAAAGAAGGATTTGTGTGGCTGACACCTCCCCTAGGAGGGATTGATTCCAGCCAGAAAGCAAGATATATATATATATAGAGATAGAGAGAGAGAGAGAGAGAGAAAGAGAGAGAGAGAGAGAGAAAGAGAGAGAGAGAGAGAGAGAGAGAGAGAGAGAGATCTAATGACTAAGCAGCAGTCGATGACGCTGAGCAATTGTGAACGAAGGACTTGCTCAAGATCCCTACACAGTAACCGTCTTAGAGGAGGCTCGAACCCGTACTCTCTGCGTTACAAAACGAGCGCTCTAACCAATAGGCAACCATGCCCCAGTTACATGCCGAGCGCTCTAACCAATAGGCAACTATGCCCCAGTTACATGCCGAGCGCTCTAACCAATAGGCAACCATGCCCCATCACCAGTACAGACAGCCTCGGCTTCTACTTTTCTACTTACTAACAACTGTTACCATTCAGCTTTTGCTATTAAGACAACAGGACACTAGAAAATTCGCCTCTATGGTGCTAAAAGTGGACCCAGTGGGAACCTTGTTCGCCCCCGGAACAGATCTGCCGCCACAACCGAGGACATTGCTTCGCGTGGGAGAGCGAATTTTCTTGTAGACGCCACGCGAAAGAAATTCTGTGTACGCAGGAAATCTGTCTTCTGTTAAGGTGCTTCTGTGTGTGGGCAAGATCAAGGCCAACTGACGTAAAATTCCATTGAAATGTGTACGAAATGTAAATGCAAGACATACACGCTTGCAATGCACACGCATATAGACAGATCTGATTTCAAGTAGACTGGGGGGAGTGAAAGAAAGTTTAATTTAATTTTCAGTAGTTTACGACGAGAGTTCTCCCTGTCGCAGGTGCGGGAGCTATGGCGCCAAGTTTTGGCTCTGTGACACAACTTTTATGGTCAACGGAGATATCTACCTATGCCACTGAACAAACATTAACACTATAAAAATAATATAGTGATATACTCTGATATTACGTCACAAATTAATTTTATCCACCTTAGGTCCGTACTTGGCTGAGGTTGGCTCACACAACTTTTAGACACTTCCCGGGCTGACAGAAAGGCGAGTTAGAGCGATTAGCAGCCTACGAAAGCAATAGTTAATTACACAGTCTGTATTGCGTTGGCTCGCTTTAGTAAATCACTTCGTCGAGGGCAGCCTAGGATCTAGCGTTTGTACCATGCTTTGTATACGTTAAACACAACCCACCCTAACAGCTCCTCTCCCCCTTCACTCTCTGGTCTTCTGGCAACCGGACTTGTTTCGTGACATGCATCTTTGCACAACCCCCGCTGACTTGACGCAGCGCTCGAGAATAAGCTGGTGCCCTGCGCTTAGCTTTGAAGTGGCACTTTAGAAATTTTAAGTTTACGATTACGATTATGTGTCATTGACACCCGCAAAGGAGAGTAATGTCCAATGCGGACGGATGCGGATAAGTGGGAGGGAGGCATAGGTTCAAAGTAGGTCATATTTGCGGACGTCCTTTGTGGATGACCCCAGGCTACATGAAACGAATTGTCCCTCCAACTGGGCCAAATTCCGCCACTGCCGTACTCGGGCGGCGCCAGTCCCAAGGCAGGATAAAGGAGGAGGTCGACGCTAAACATCTTCGTTATGACATAGCGTCGTTAAACAGCAACTACGGTCCAACTGGGCCAGACTTTATGGGCCAGATGGGAGCTCCAACTGGGCCAGACTTCATGAGCAATCACTTATCAGGTAACAAGCGCCAGTTCATCGGTTTCTCGTTCTGCTTCGCGTCGCTTTTGATCTGAAAAGACGAAAGTCTCGAATTTCTCATCGCCCGAGATGAACTCAAGGCAGGTAGTAAGTAAGTATATTCTTTATTAACCAATAGCTAATCGTACATCGGTTTACAAGTATTGAAGAACACAAGAAAAACTTAATCTGCATACAACATCCAAATAATAAAACACGAGTTAAATTATCAGCGGGAGGAATAATACGATCATGGGTGTGGGGCCGCAGGTACCCGCGAGTCATACCCACGTCGTAGAGTTGAAAGGCTCCCTGCGTAAGCCTACAGGCCGACTTTGAACACTCACTGTGAATAAGAGATTACTCAAGGGACGTCTATGATGTCAGTCCAGGTGCTAAGAGTGCCGCAAGAATTCTTTCATCGCATCTGGCAGACAATGAGCTTCTCGTATAATACTAGGTACCAGTCACTATGACTTAATACCCTACAGCGTAGAGATGAGACACAATGGATGTAGGCTTTGTTCTCGACTCTTACCACGTCATTAAAGTACACCCACAATCTTTAGCTAATGTCTAGCAACAGCTGAGCAGGGTGTGAGAGACCACACAAAGTGTCTAGTAGGTTACACTTATTTTGGTTCGGATGTTGATATTAGACTATTGGCCTTGACGCAAACGAAGGTTTCTTTACATCGAGTTTCAAGTTTTGTTTAGAAAACTCGAGTAACGATTAGAGATTATCGAGTATCAAATAGATATTCTAGTATACTGAGTTGCAAAACTTGAGTATCGATTACAGAATATTATCGATTAACGATTTGGAAAGCTCGAGTAATGGGTAGTTGGGTAGAAAAAAGTAGAAAAAATCGTAATCGTAAACTAGAAATTTATAAATCGCTTCTTAAAAGCTAAGCTTATTCACGAGCGCTGCGTCAAGTCAGTGGGGTTGTCCAAAGATGCCATATCAAAAACCAAGTCCGGTTGCCATAAATATACTCGAATATTAAGTAGAATGATGATCGATTTGAAATTCTCGAGTATCGAGTTAAAATTGTGACTCACGCAGGCCAACTCTACTGCAGCAAGGGCCACAGTATTTGAACCTAATTTGATCTGGCAACTTATATAGCGCAGGTTATAAATCGTAATCGATATCGTAATCCCGAGATTTCTACAGCGCCCAACGAAAGACACACCATGGGGACCAGCTTATTCACATGCGACGGTAAATGTACAAGACATTAACATATGGTTGCTTATAAGCAAAACCGCATTCCAAAGCAATATCCACTGGACGGAACCAATCTAGATCCTCAAAACCCCTGAGACCGAAAGACAGGCTGCTGAGTATAAGGTGTTTTACTTCCAGACAAAATGTGCCAGTGAGCGTTATCTTAGCATTAGTGTCTACTGTTACCAGAGATATCTTTAAAGGGCGTAATAGATTTCTCACATGTGAGCAAGACAGACTGAGTCGGTATTTAAATGCGTGTAACTCGAGCCATAAATACCGTCGCATGCATCACAAAGAGGCAGCTGTATTAAAAGGGACACTGACCCCATTTCGTCATTGGATCCGGTTACCAATTCTGAAGAATTAACGACCTGTTTATCGGACTACAGCAGAGGATTTAATTTTGCCCCACCTTTCAATGCCGCTTAGTTAAGGGGTGGGGTTGGGCGGGTGATTACAGTCTTACTATTGTCCACGGATTCATGTAGAATCATTTGGGATCTGTATATATTAAACGCCTTAGTATATTGAAGAAGCATATTGACGACTCTATCTGGGTGCACTGAGGCTGTCTTTCGCTCTAACCTTGAAAGTTACCTCTTCCAGTCTGCTTATGGTTCTTAATACTTCGCATAACCCGGCTTCAAGTGCACTTCTGAACTTTGTAAGGAGGGCATTAACAAATTTATTTGTATTGCAGTAGGATGACGAGTGGCGTCGCCACCAGATCAAATGCTGCTTATACCCAACGACAGAGATGTAACATGGCGAGCACAGGCCGCCTGGCCAACGAGACAAGAGAATTGAAGAAAGGAGACAAAGGCAAAAGACTAAAATGGACATTCTTTCTTTAAAAGAGTATCCTAAAATTGTAATTGTAATTTGAGATTTACAAAGCGCCTCTTAGAGGATGAACTCAACAGAGTTGCTTCCGACCCGAAAACGTAAAATCACTGTTAAACAGTACAGTCTTCAGGCGCCTGCGGAACACTGAGAAGGGAGAGAAAGGAGCTGAAGTCGCAATTCTCGAGGGAGACGATTCCAGCAAGTGGGACCAACGTAGGCAGAGCTTCTGGACTGGGCCGCAGCAGTAGGTAGAACACTGCAAGAAACTTATCCCAAGGACACTTGACCCAATTACATGTAACCAAGACAGGGGAGGGGAGTAAACCCAACTTTGCTGCACTGGCAATGGAAAAATCCTACCTCCAGTCTCCCCACTGGGGATTTTCTGGTTGAGTGGCGGGCCGTCAGCTTACCTGTCTTGGATTAGTTTAGTCTACTACAAATTTGTCTTTGTTCTATGCTGTTGTTATGACGCCTATCATCTCGTTATGAAGGTGTCGTTAAATGAACATTATCAAATGAATGAACTGGCTAAGCATCGGTCGATGGCGCTGAGCAAGTGTGCCTGAAGGACTTGCTCAGGGTCCCTACACCGTAACCGTCTTAGGAGAAGTAACTGGTGTGTGTTTAGGTGAGGATCGAACCTGCACACTTCAAGTTACAGGTGGGTGTTCAAACCAGTTGGGCACCGTGTCACACACAAAGTTAACCCCCGCCGGAAGTTGAACTCCAGCCGCGGCGGCGAGGGCGCCGAATTTTGCTATCAGGGAATATTTCCACAGGGCTGTTTACACGTGGAGGCATAACAGAAGCAGCTTCGTGGCATTTCCCAGATCACCTCTGTCTCTTTTGAAGGCAACAGTTATCTATGTTGTCTGAGATTTTTCAGATGGAGGCAGCCGGTGACATGGCTTATCTGCCCAGTTTCATCACCATGGCCCTCTGTGGTGTGCCCCTCTCTCGAGTACCCCATATCCTCGTCATCTCCCTTCTGGACTCTTCTCCAGGCCCTTTGCAGTCCGAAATTTAAAATGCCCAGTTCAGCGTCAGGTTAGTATCCAGTTCCGAATGCCTCCTAATTTGCTGTTTCCTAATTAGCCTCTTCTAATTACCAGTCCTTTACGACATTTAAATGAAGCAGGAATCCTAGCTTCAATTAACCGACAACTTGAATAATGGAAGTCCGCGAATGTGAAATTCCCTATATGTCTAAGAATATATATATATATATATATATATATATATATATATATATATATATATATATATATATATATATATATATATATATATATATATATATGTGAGAAATTGTAATGTAATTGTTAATATATATGTGTATGTATAAACAAAATGATATATGACATATAAGGAATTATAATATATTTGTTTATAAATGTATATGTATAAACAAAGGGATAAATAAGATATTTAAGGAATTATAATATATATATACATATATATATATAATTGCATATATTGTATATATAAACAAAAGACCTCGCCCGACCGTAAGGAAAACAATGGTTCAATGTGTTGACGATATACTGAAAAACGTCTGCGTCACAGCACAAGAACAGATAACAGTAATACACTTAGTAGGTCCTAAACAGGCGCATAAATATTCATTTAAAAGCATTATTCATTTATATATTTATATATATTTATATATTTATATTTATATTTTATTTTATTTATTATTATATATAAATATATATATTTATATTATTATATATAATATTATATATTATATATATTTTGCATATATTATATTATATATATTATATATTTATATATTTAAATAAATATATATATTATATATTTATATATAATTATATATTTTATTTATATTATATATTTACTTATTTATTTATTTATATTTATTATAAATATTCATTTAAAACAGCACAATTCAATACAATGCAATAAAATACAATACAGTGCAATAGAATATGGCACAATACCATGCAATATAATGCATCACAATACAATACAATTTAATACAATACAATTTAAGACAATACAATTTAAGACAATACAATTTAATACAATGCAATTTAATACAATACAATTTAATACAATACAATTTAATACAATGCAATTTAATACAATACAATTTAATACAATACAAAAAATGCAACACAAATCAATTCAGTGCAGTGTGATTCAATAAAATTCAATACAACATAACACAATCAAATATTATACAATGCAATGCAACGCAACACCCATACTTACTGACAGGTATAAGGAGGGTTCAGCACGCAGAAATCAATATCCGACTTGCATAAATGCATGCTGTCTATGAGTATTTTGGTGCAAAAGCAAGTATGCACATGCTGTTATGTATGTATATATATAATATATATATATGCTTATCTACATGTATGAATACGAAAGTAGACCGTATTTAGCCGAATACAAAGGACACCAAATGGTAATTGTTTTGATTCAATTAAGTCCTTTCCCATGGAGATCACAGATAATGTTCCAAAATACACATATACACACATACATACAGTATACAGTATACATGTTCCTACATATATATTTACATGTATATAGTATGCACATGTATAAATGTGTTTTCCTGTGGGTTTTCGCTTCAAACGGCTTCAATATCCAGATATAATAAATAAGCATAGATGTATTTGATCCTTTGATTCTATTCTGGCTGAGTTTTTCACAGAGGGTGTGCCATGGCCTACTGGTTAGGGTGCTGACTGTCAACCGGGGTGGTGCTGGTTCATATTCCCCACAGTGCAGAAATTTCTTTCCAGATGTTGGTTTCGCTTCTGCCCCTGGCGAACTTAGCTATAATGAATACATTGGCAGTACACTGCCAGTTGGAAGATCCGGTGGAGAGGGAGAGAGAGATGGCCACCCACCCTCATACGCGGAGGCTAAGAAACTGATGTCGCTAACACTTCATAGCCATGGCAGCCTTTCGGAGCTAGTTCAAAAGACTGCTCCCATGCTCTTCTTTTTGCTTGCACATGTGCACATTAGGCGATAAAGTCTCGTTGTGCGTTACTATTGCTCTTAAAAGAAATGTCTGTCAACAGCAGACATTATTGTGGCGCTTATAAAAGCACAATATATCACAATGTTTCCTTTGGCATTTCTTCAAACCGATAAAAGATTATCCTGGGTAATAATTATCGTTCGCTAGAGCAGTCAGCCGGTGCAAATGAGTGTAAATGAAGACTGGAGCCGGACTGGAACCAAAATACACAAAACAGATCAGTGCATGTATGCATACATGCATGTACGCATGCATGTGTGTATGTATGTATGTATGTATGTATGTATGTATGTATGTATGTATGTAACTATGTATGTAACTATGTATGTATATGTATGTATATGTTTGTACATATGTATATAGGCATGTATGTATGTATGTATATATGTATGTATGTATGTATATGTATATATATGTATTTATGTATGCATGTATGTATGTATGCATGTATGTATGCATTCATCTAATTATGTATGTAGGTGTGTATGCATGTATGAGTGTAAGGTATGGTCCTCACCTTACCTTTCGTTACTGTAGTTATGGTGATCTAAAAAAAGGTTAGGAAAGGTAAAGTAAGGTAATCCAAGGAAAAGAAATTCGAGGTATCAGATGAGGTAATTCAAGATGAGGCTAAGTCAGATGAGACATTGTGTTGCTGCAGTCGGTATGAACAAGAAAGGCAAGAAGGACAAAAGAATGGATGGATGGATGAACAAATGGATGGATGGGCTAGGTGGATGAATCAATAGATGGATAGATGGATGGATGGATGAATTAATGAATGGAGGGATGGATGGATGGATAGATGGATGGATGGATGAATTAATGGATGGACGGATGGATGGATGGATGGATGGATGGAGCGGCATCCAAGTCTAGAGTATATAGGCTTAAGAGAGTAAGACATGAAAGCAAGTGACGACTGGCAGAGTCTGAGACTCTGAGTAAATGGCTTATCGCTATGTTATGATAATTGCCTGTACTGACAAGAAACATTTCCACTCGTAAAATTCAATCATGTTGCCTCTATAAGTATGTTGGTCTGTCTCTGTGTGTCTGTCTGTCTTTTGTCTGTCTGCCTGTCTATTCGTCAATCCGCCTGTCTATCTGTTCGTCTATATACTCGCCTGTGTGTCCATCTGTATGTCTGTCTGTGTGTCTTCCTGTCCATCCGTCCGTCCGTCCATCCATCTCTTTGTTTGTCTGTCTGTCTGTCTGTCTGTCTCTCTACCAAAGTTTCTCCGTTTCTGTGTCTTTCGATATAATTCGTGACTCTCGGTCTATATCTCTGCGTGTCTGTTCCTTAATCTCGTCATCTTTGTTTCTCTGTCTTTCTGTATCAGCTTCCGTGGCATTGACTTGTCTCGCTGCCTCTCTGCCAATCTGCCTTCCTCTGTTTCTCTTTTTAGCTGCCTTTCTTTGCCTGTCTAAGCAAAACTCTACACAGCAAGTCAGCTTTTAATTGCGCGAAAATAGCTGTGAGAAAATAGTTGAGGAATCAGGTAAAGAAAACTTGATCTGGAGCCAAAATGCACTGTTGAACTTTTATTCTTCTAATACGTTCCCTATGGCAACTGATAACTTAATTCAGAAAATCTTTTCTTCAGCAAGTCCTGCGATGGGCTGGTCCCGATGCGCTGGTCCCGTGTCCAGGGCCTTGGGATTCGTCCATGGCTGACTCAAGGGCTTAAAGAAAAGGAAATGAGTGCCTGCCCCACGTTCCTCATGGGGCATGGGATCTTTGCTTTTTAACTCTTGAGATAATGTAGGCCTATTTCTAAGTACCAGGGAACTGCAATAGAGTCTCGAGGAGCCATTTGTCTCGTATGTCTGTGCATATGTATGTGTGTCGTGTATATGCATATTTGTATGTACGTATGTGTATGTGGCATACGTTTACGTGCATGCGTAATTATATGCGTGTATATGTGTATGTGCTTGTGTTCTACATTCTACATGCTATACATTTCAGCCAACCTCACTATCTTCACTCTGTACTGATTCCCAAGACTCATCTCTCTACTCGACCAGGTCTTTTAGCTGTCTAAATCTAACTATTCCGTGGACAAGAACAGCCACTGGCAGGCGTGCCTTTTCTATCGCTTGCCCTAGACTCTGGAACTCTCTTCCCGCAAATGTTCGCTCGGCAAAGCCTGTCTCGGACTTCAGATCTCGACTAAAAACTCACCTCTTCCTGAACTCATTTCCTCCGCTGGTTGTCTCTGTGTCTTCTGGACTCATCATCATCAGTCACCATGGGTTCAGCGCCCGTAGGTGCTTGATGCGCGCTTCACCATCTCCGTCCGTTTGTATGTACGTATGTGTATGTGGGCATACGTTTACGTGCATGCATATTTATATGTGTGTACATGTGTATGTGCTTGTGTTCTACATTCTACATACTCTACTGGACTACTCTTTGCATTTTCGACCCGGACTCACCGTGGAATTTGGCCTGGACAATGATTTTGTTTAGCAGCGACCATCGACTGATACCTTGCGCATTATTACAGTGGCGCCATAGAAGTTCTTAGATTTGAGATTACATTATTCTTTGATTCAAATTATTCAGTGTACATGTGTATGTATGCGTGCATGCGTTCATTATTGTATGCACATGGTTATTGCAAGTATCTGTATGTTATTGTGTGCATATGTGTATGTGAATCTGTACTTGCATGTGCACGTGTCCAAGATTACGCATGTAAGCTGTTTAAATGGGGTCAAAGGTCAATAGGTTGACCGGTGTAGTGATCCAGGTTTACGCTTACATTTACCAGAAGCGTATCAAGTTGCTCCATATCAGCGACTATGTTATGCGGACGGAAAGGTCGTCGTTGGCAGCAGTCGGCGGGAGTGTTCGCAACAGCTGGCAGCAACCTCGAAGCAGGCAGAGGGGTGCAGGCGACGGGTGGATCGGCCAACTATCCGTCCTCGTAATCGTAGTTTGAAGGGAGCTTTAGTGTTTTAGGATTTAGATAACGAGAGAGCAAGCCGTTGAAGATCTGTCTGTGTCTGTGTTTGTGTGTCTGTATCTGCGTGTCTGTATCTGTGTCTTTGTATCTGTCTCTGTCTCTTATGTGTCTCTGTGTTTGTGTCTCTGTGTTTGTGTCTCTGTGTTTGTGTCTCTGTATCTGTATATCTGTCTCTGTGCCTCTGTCTCTGTCTCTGTATCTGTCTCTGTAACTGTGTCTCTATGTATCTGTGTCTCTATGTATCTCTGTCTTTATATGTGTCTCTGTGTATCTGTCTCTGTATCTGTGCATCTGTGTATCTGTATCTGTGTATCTGTCTCTGTATCTGTGTATCTGTATCCGTGCCTATGTCTGTGTCTCTGTATCTAAGTCTTTGTATATCTGTCTCTGCATGTGTATCTGTATCTGTCTCTGCATGTGTATCTGTATCTGTGTCAGCCCGTAGTAGAACGGGATGTGGGGTCGATAGCATTAGTTTCCTCTAACGGCTGAGGTTTGTCGTCCTATCTTAACGGGCGACCGATATCTGGTCGACGCAGAGACATCTGTAGTCGGACTACGATATGTTTCCATGGAGTAAGCACTGGAAGGAGACCTTTTCTGCTTCGTGGTTCCCTCCATGATAGTTAAATATTCGAAGTCACTTGCCTTGTTGGAAATAACCCCCTCTTCGGCCTACGCTGTGTCTGTCTATGCTTCTGTGCCTGTATGTGTCTCTGTGTTTGTGTCTCTGTGTTTGTGTATCTGTATATGTGTCTTTGTATGCGTGTCTTTGTATGTGTGTCTTTGTATGTGTGTCTTTGTATGTGTGTCTTTGTATCTGTGACGCTGTATCTGTGTATCTGAATCTGTGTATCTGTATCTGTGTATCTGTATCTGTGTCTTTGTATCTATGTCTTTTTATCTGTGTATCTGTATCTCTGTATCTGTATCTGTGTATCTGTATCTGTCTCTGTATCTATGTCTTTTCATCTGTGTATCTGTATCTTTGTCTCTGTATCTTTGTCTCTGTATCTGTGTATCTGTATCTTTGTCTCTGTATCTGTGTACCTGTATATGTCTCTGTATCTATGTCTTTTTATCTGTGTATCTGTATCTTTGTCTCTGTATCTGCGTTTCTGTATCTGTGTATCTGTATCTGTGTCTCTGTATCTTTTACGTGCCTGACTCTGTCTCTGCATTTGTATCTCTATCTGTCTCTGCTTATCTCTGCCTTGCATTTGCCATTGTCTGTGTTTGTTTCTGTCTGTATTTCTCTGTATCTCTTTTTCTCAGTCTGTTTCTGTTTCTGTCTCTGTCAGTGTCTGTGTCTCTGCCTCAGTCTCTCTGTGTCTCCGGCTGTCTCTATTTTGTCTCTGTCTGCGTCTCTTTCTTTAGTCTCTGTCTGTCTGTCTGTCTGTCTGTCTGTCTGTCTGTCTGTCTGTCTGTCTGTCTGTCTGTCTCCGTCTCTCTCAATTGAAACCGATAGCGGAATATTTGGGAGGTGACCTGGATGGATATAGACCTGTTGCAGACCACGATGGGGACTTCATTGAACTGGGCGAGGTCACAGACCACTGGGGGCGTGGGTGCTGAGGAGGGAAGAGTAAAGGGAGTTGCTGAGGCGGGACTGGATTACTGAGGAGGGCAACTTAAACACATGATACCACCGATGACTTATGACATCAACAGTTTTATTACTTCTGCGTTGGCGGTGGTTGCGGTGGTCGTGGTGATGGTTGGTGGTAGTGGTAGTGGTGGTGATGGCGGTCATGGTGATTGTTGGTGGTACTTATGTTGATGGAGATGGTGGTTGTTGTGGTGGTGTTGGTGGCGGTGGTGATGATCGTGAACCTCTTGATGGTGAACCACTTGTAGTGGTGGTGGTGGTGGTGGTGGTGGTTATGATGAAGATGGTCGTGGTGTTGGGTGTAGTGTAGCGGTGCTTGGTGTCGTGGGGAAGTGAAGTTTGATTGACGGGTAAGAGGGGTGTCCGTAAAGGAGATCGCATGGAACGCCCTGTGCCACATAATTGCCTCTTTCATATGCGGCCTTAATATATATATATATATATATATATATATATATATATATATATATATATATATATATATATATATATATATATATATATATATATATATACCACCGCCGCCACTATATATATATTGTTTCTCTAGGTCTGCCTTTTACCTCATTCACTAGCTCTCTAGTTTTCAGCAAGAAGAATAAAAATATATATATGTATACAGAATATACACACTTACATACATATACAAAGCGGCATGTATAATAATAAACTGATGAATCATAATATACTTATTCAGCTAACAACTAAGTTTTGTATATATATATTTACAATATCGCTTAGTGTTATAAACTATCCGTCAATTCATACATATATACATATATATGCAAATATACAGAGATTCATATACATATACAGTACATACATCTATACATAGAAACATTTAAACATAATACATGCATATATACATGCATGCACACATACGTACATGCACACATAAATACATTCATCTATACATGCATATATACATACATGCATACATACATACACACATACATATATATGCACTTATGTGTATGCAATGATATACTGTACATATAAAATATATAAAAATTTATACGTGATATATAAATCGGATTCAGGACGTCGATGCAATTGGAAATGTTCCGGTTACCAGCTGCAGCAACAGTTGCATCTGCGGCGCCAGCGGCCTACATTCCTCAGCTTCCAACCGGAAAGAGAGAGATGCCACAGATCGGGGGTAATAGGACTTGACTTGAGTCGCCTCCCGTGCCCTGGAACCGACTTGTACCAAAACTTTTACTCATTCTTCAGCCAGCGTCCAACCCCTGAACTAAGGTCACCGGGTCAATTAAGCTCGCTGTGTGAAAATTTCGCTCTAAATGAAAACTGCTTTCGTCACAAACTTATGTCGTAATCCTACACTAGGATCTGGATGTCTTTTGGACGCATCTATTCCCTCTCATGTATAGATAGGCCCCTCTTTGTGATATTTATATATCAGTTGCTATATAAATTCATTGATACAATATAATATATTAAAGTACAAATGCAATGTAATAGAATACAATGCAATGCAATAATCGTAATCCTGAGATTTCTACAGCGCCTAACAAAAGCCACGCCGCAGGGATCAGCTTATTCACAGGCGCTAAGTCAAAACAAAATCGATAGGCAAAAGGGTTCGGTTCCAGTTTAAGATCCAAAAGTCAGGCAGGGAGACAGCTATGGTATACGTGGTTTTTGGGGATTGGAGCAGAGAAGAGAGAGACAGACACAGAGAGAGACACAGAGAGACAGACAGACAGACAGACAGACATAGGGGGTGTATTTCATACCGATAGTGGCTATATCTAAGAGACTTGAATCTCAAGTTAGCACGGTCCGCGCACGGGGATCTTAACTAGCGTGGCGCTTATTCAAACGGGCAGAGGTGGCGAAGGATCTCGCCCAATAAATTCATTGATCGTAATCCTAATCGTAATTCCGAGATTTCTACAGCGCCCAACGAAAGCCGGGCCGCGGGGACCAGCTTATTCACAGGCGTTCAGTCAAAACAAAATCGATAAGCAAAAAGGGTTCGGTTCCAGGTCAAGATCCAAAAGTCAAGCCGAGAGACAGCGTGGCAGCTACGGGGGCGGGGGTGTTTGGGGTTGGAGAGGAGAGAGAGACAAGAGGAAGAAGGGGTGTCAGGATAGGATCTGTGAAAGAGGAATGTTTTCAGTTTTGAGTGAAAGGCCGAAGCAGAAATTGCAAGCGGTGGAGCATAGATGAGTTTGTATGATGGGTCAGAAAACTGTCGCAGAAACCTTGAGCAGGGTCGAGTCCATTCGGTCGCTATAGAAAAACATGTACTTTTTAGGTTAAATTGTATTGACGCAAGTCTGCTGTTATTCGGAGACGGTCAATCGTAGATAGTATCATTAATTCGTATTGTGGATAATTAATGGCCCACCCGTGTCCGCACTAGTGCACATAAGCCACACAACATCACCGCAGAAAATGTAATTGGACCCTGAACAGTTGCAGTTTCATACGCTAAAATAAACAAACACAGCTACAAAAATGATGCCTCGCAAATATACACATATATAGGTACAAATATAGGTATTTATAGGTATATAGCTGTATGGGTCTATATACCTATATTATATTTATTATGAGCACCTAACCATGTCTATAATTATATGGGTATATACCTATATTATATTTATTATGAACACCTAACTATGACTATTATTATATGGGTATATATACCTATATTGTATTTATTATGAGCACCTAAATATGTCTATGATTATATGGATATATACCTATATTATATTTATTATGAGCACCTAAATATGTCTATAATTATATGGATATATACCTATATTATATTTATTATGAACACCTAGCTATGACTATTATTATATGGGTATATATACCTATATTATATTTATCATGAGCACCTAAATATGTCTATAATTATATGGGTATATACCTATACTATATTTATTATGAGCACCTGACTATGTCAATTTGTTTTATGCATTATATAATATAAACCAGTTGTATAGGTCTACACTAAGTGATTAAATGTCTCTTGTGATCGCTCTGTCTGATCCTGGCTTCGTTTGTTTTCCGTCAGCTACTCGTCCTGATATCAGTATTACAATTAGAATTCCACAAGTGCAAATATAACCAGAAATTCTTAAATAAGTGCCCATTAAACACTCGAAAGTATTCATCCATTAGTGCATACATTTAATCAAACAGAAGCACCCAAGCATCATGTGCAATATTGTGTCAACACACTGATTGCAATACTAATAAAGAAGATTTAAGCGAAACAGTCGCAAGAAAGGCAGCATCGGAAATTTTTGCAATATGAAGCACTGAAGCTGGTTTCAAAAGCTTTGTCTACTGAAAGAAAAGGTCCTCAAAAAATTTAGGGACACGAAAATAAGTTTCGATCCTCAAACATCTCGACGTTAAGTAATTGTCGACATACAAAACCTGGACCTCGTTAAAATTTATTCCCATTCGTTTCTCCACTTCAGCATTCTGCCATGCAACATCACGCTGAAGTAACGTCATTTAAACTTCCCTTTAAAAGTTAAGCTGTTAAGCTTGTCGTCATACGGTACATTTCATTGATCACGGTCAAATTTGTTGCCACACCTTGTTTCTTCTGGTTCGGCCATGCACCAACACAGATATGTACATATATATAAATACTGTATATATCATAATGATGAAATATTTCTATATGGAACGATATATGTAGCCGTGTTTATATAATATATACTTTATAAAGAACTTTGTTATTGAACATGACTGCCCTCTAAAGGCCTAATCACCCGGGATCAAAGGCTGCTGGATAGAACGACCCATACCTCGGTAGAAAGTGGCTATATTTCAGAGATTTGAACCTCGGGCTAGCGCAGTCCGTGCAGTGGTACCTCAAATGGCGTGGCATCCATTAAAACGGGCAGCGGTGGTGAAGGATCTCACCCGATAATTTCCTTGACAGATGAGCAAGGTTGACGGCATACGATCGCTATTGGAAACAGTGTACATTTACATTTACATTTACCCAGTTTCGAGTAATATTGCCGGTAAACAAAATAAACCGGCCAGAATTTACAGCAGTTTGATCGGTGGCTGGCTTCTTTCATGTATGGGCGTGTTTTAGATAGAAAGCTATCTATGACTGGGCGATACCCTGCTTCAGCAATTTAACATCAACGTCATCGTCAGCATCCGCTGCTGTCTCGCCCTCTGTCGACGCAGTGTGATGAAACCCATGCGCAGCAGCCAAATGCAACTCCTTTGCTTGATGGATACTCTAATATATATATATATATATATATATATATATATATATATATATATATATATATATATATATATATATATATATATATATATTATATTATATTATATGTATGTATACATACATGTGTGTGTCCTTAGAGTGTGTCTGTGTGTGTCTGTGTGTATGTGTCTGTCTGTCTGTCTGTCTGCCTGTCTGACTCAGTTCCTCGTCTCTGCAATACATCGAGGCACTAATGCAGAGACTGCGAGTGGCTCTTACCACTCCCATCCGGGCACTCTCTGACGTAGCCTGACTAATCAGTGACTACGTCATAGCACTAGCACCAGAAGCCTCCTAATCTGTCGGACTGTATTCTGCACTTGAGGCTCAGTGACGATAAGACCTTTGATGAATAGGAAACTATTTCCATCAGATATTATCCATACTTCTGATTCCCGAACAAGCCGCCATGCAACCTGCACCATACGATTCTTGTTCTTTCATCTAACTCTATTCTGCCATCAACTGAAGACCATTATACTCGATCGTTGTCTTGTACTGTCAAATGGGGAACCTTCTGATAAGTTTTCTTGAGGAGGCGCTATATAATTGTGCACTATGTCAGCGTTTCTTTGCTGCTTTTATGCCTCTCCTTCCTTCTTACTCTTGCCATCCTCACGTAAACTCCAGCTGTTTTGATCTTTCTCTCAAGTCACTCTGTATGTGTCTCGCTGGAGCTCTGAGTCTGTCTCTCTGAGTCCATCTCACTTTCTGTGTCTCTCGCCGTCTCTGTGTATCCATGTTTGTCTCTCCTCTTCCTCATTCTGTCTATGCTTCTCTCTTTTTCTCTTTCTGTCTCCCTCTGTCTGTCTCTGTCTCTCCCTCTCTCTCTCTCTCTGTGATCTGTGAAATGTGGCTATATTTAAGAGATTTTGATCTCGGGCTATAGCAGGGTCCGTACATGGGTACCTCTATCTCCCTTTTTTCTGTTACCTCTTCCGCTCTTTTTCTCTCTCTTGCTCTCTCTGTCTCTCTGTCTCTCTGTAGATCTGTATATATGTCTGTCTCTCTCTTTCTCTCTTCATCTACTTTTTCTTTTCTCTCTTCCTCTCTCTTTCTCGCTCTCTCCCGCTCTCTGTATTTTTGTCTCTCTCATTGCCTTTAGCATATTGACTTTCACTCTCATTCGTTGCCTTTCTCTCTGTTGTTTACCGTAGACCAACTTATATAACATCGTGCAATTGTCCATCATCAGCTTCTCTTAAAGTGCTCAGATGTTTAGCGCTTTTAGCCGTTTCAACACACATTCTTTGTATACCAGTGTGCGCCTCTTAGCATTGTGTTCACAGACCAAGTGGAACAGACTTTGATTCAGTTATCTGCGCGGCTGTGTTCCGGCTAAAGCAACACCTTGTGTGCATGGCTTCCTTGGGTCAAAGGTCGACAGCATACATCTGAAGCAAATGCGTCATCAAACACCCTTAGCTGTTGACTATGCCACTACTGTTCTAGGTGGCGCTACTATCGGAAAGGAATATGGATCAAGGAGAAATATGGAGCAAGAAGAAGATAGAATGAGAACTGACTAACTAAATAACTGTACATACATTGGAAATGCAGACTTTTGAAAAAATATTATGTAACTATCGGTTTCAAATTAAAGCATTCTAGTCTTCAGGTCTAAGTATGTTGTTGTTCTTGAAAAAATTCATCCTGTCCTGTCCTGTCATATCCCATCCCATCCCATCATATCATATCATATATCATATATCATATATCATATATCATATATCATATATCATATATCATATATCATATATCATATATCATATATCATATATCATATATCATATATCATATATCATATATCATATATCATATATCATATATCATATATCATATATCATATATCATATATCATATATCATATATCATATATCATATATCATATATCATATATCATATATCATATATCATATATCATATATCATATATCATATATCATATATCATATATCATATATCATATATCATATATCATATATCATATATCATATATCATACCATATCATATCATATATCATATATCATATATCATATATCATACCATATCATATCATATATCATATATCATATCATATCATATCATATAGCATATAGCATATCATATCACATCATATCAATTTCTACCCGTCTCAAGACGTTCCTATTTAGAGACCATTAGGTAGCAGTGCTGCAGCGCCTTTGTGAGTTACTTAAAAGGCGCTTTATAAATTTAATGATACGTACATACATATGATATATGATATATGATATATAATATATGATATATGATATATGATATCACATCATATCATATCATATCGTATCGTATCATATATCATATCGTATCGTATCACAGCGTAGCATATCATATACCGTACTATGCAGTCATATCCTATGCTATCATATCCTATCCTATCTTATATTCTATCCTATCTATTCAATCTTATTCTGTCTTGTCCTAGCCTATCTTATTATATCTTATCTTATGACCCTATATAGCGTCATTATAATTACGCACAGGGTGTCACTGGATGTCGTGCCAATGCTAATCATAATCCGATCGATCCCAAAAGAGATGATTCGACACGACAACCATAATCTGTCCTCTTTTTACTTCCGGTACATTGTTTACTTCATTGCTTACACAATAGACACACATAATTAATAAATTAATGATGTAATATATAGATATAATGTCATTTATATGCTGTATAATATACGTCACTTACAATGTGATATATGATATAATATATATTAATGATATCATATGAAATTATTATGCTTTTACGAAGTACCTAAAATGCGCTATATGTCGTGATATATAAATGCATATATTTGTAGATATACATGCATGCAATCACGTTATAAAATATATTTATATATATATTCATGTGTATGTATACAATCTATTCTGTAAGCAGTGAAGTAAGCAATGCATAGAATGCTCGTATATATATATATATATATATACGCCTCGATGTTTATTTGTAAAGTACTAAATTTCATGTAATCTAAACAAATCATTGCATTGTGCAGGCAAACGAGGCCACCGGCATGCAGCTGCAAACTGTAATTCTGTAGGTCAAGAGCTGCCATCTGGTGAACTCAGTTCATAAGATGGCAAACGAGATAGCTGATTAGATCAGTAAATGATGTAAATAATGCATCGAATATATGTAGTCTTCCGTCGCTTGGGACTGGTCAATTGTATATCTAATCTAATCCGAGCTAATCTTGTCTAATCAAGCCTGACATAGCACAACTAAATCGATGTGCAAGGTGATGATGATGATGATGATGATGATGATGATGATGATGATGATGATGATGATGATGATGATGATGATGATGATGATGATGATGATGAGTTCTCTGCCCGAAGGCAGGTCTGTTGGCTTTATGCCACCCAGGAATGAGATGAGTGAGGTGGTTTCCAGTTGCCTTCCTCACAGACAATTGCGGGTGAGCAGCTTGTCTAATGTCGTTACACAGTGGCTTGAGGCAGATTCGAACCCGCGACCCTCCGGTTACGAAGCACCGACCATAATACTACACCACCGCTTCCCACGTGCAATGTAAGAGTAAATGCTAATCGAATGTAATGACTTGTTTAGCGCAGTTACTGTACTGCCAAGATATCAATCTATGGTCGCTTCAAGTGAAATCGTGACCAGAGAAAAAGATCCTTTAGAGAAAGTCAGGTCGAATTTCAATCGGAAATATAAATGTAAAAGTAAATTTAATGTAATATAAGTCTCCAGTCTAAATGTAAGTGTAAATTTAAAGTAATTGTAATTGTAATTTGAGATTTATAAAGCGTCTTTTAGAGGATAAACTCAACAGAGGTGCTTCCGACCCAAAAAAGTAAAATCACTGTTGAACAGTACAGTCTTCAGGCGCCTGCGGAATACTGAGAGGGGGAGAAGTAACGTAAATCGCCATAGATTCTCGGCATCACACTGGATCTGCGTTATAGAGACCAGTTTATCACCGGCGCTATATAAAATCTAGTACTGGGATTACATCTATATTTTGAAGGTATTACAAAGCACTACAAAATAGTATTTGAGCTAAAAAGAACGACTCGTTCAAATCTAATCTATCTGATCTAAGCCAAAGACTTCTCTAGCGCCGTTATCGTAATGTTCAATCAAAATAATAATCTGTTGGAGAAGCCAGGTCGAACTGCGATAGGCAGAGAAAACAGAAGCCAGGCCACGGTGGGTAAGCAAGTTTAATATCCGAAAGAAGTGGTAACTGTTCCCACCATAACCACTAGACCACTCCAACCTACAGATCTAAATGGTAGATCTACGGACCTATAACTGGTGGCAGAGCAACACACATAAATGGTAGTAGATCAGTGGTAGTGGTAAAAGCGAAATTTGATACCGAATAACCACACCATAAAGAATAGGTTACTCGAGCCTATCTAAATGATAGATCTACAGATCTATTACGGTTGGTGGATTAACAGACACAAGTGGCAGATCTTTGCAAAAGCGAAAATCTATAGACACGCAGATGTGCCCTTGGTTTCCATTTATGTAACGCGAACGCAGTTGATTGATGAGACGTGAATTATTGGAATCTGGTCACATAACTCGAAAGATAAGACCGATCTGGGATCTTGATCCTACCTCGTTTGATGTGTTTTTATTAGCAATCCCCGCCAGGGCTCGTTTGCAGCATTCCACAACTCAATCGTAATCGTAATCCCGAGATTTCTACAGCGCCCAACGAAAGCCACGTCACGGGGACCAGCTTATTCACAGGCGCTCAGTCGAAACAAATCGATATATAGGCAAAAGTGTTCGGTTCCAGATCAAGATCCAAGAATCGGGCAGAGAGAGCGTGGCAGCTACGGTGGGTGATGTTTGGGATTGGAGCGGAAAGAGGGATAAGAGGAAGAAGGGGAGTCAGGATAGGATCTGTGAAAGAGGCATGTTTTCAGTTATGAGTGAAAGGCCAAAGTAGAAATTGCCTATCATCTTGTTCATCTCAATAAACAACCCCGGCTGAAACAGACGTCCCTGGTTCATTGAGGACCACGTGAGATTTTTTTACTTGCTATATATGTCGTCTGATTTTACCACGAATTATAAATCTCCGCCGAGACAATAACTGCGCATAGAAATTTGCAAAGCTGCTTGCCTAGGCAGATCACACTGCACGTCTGTTGGTTCGTCAATCATTGTTTTTTTCGCGCCAGAGAGGAATAACATTAACAGTGGAGATGTTCAATATTCGGTATAGGGGCCTACTGTTTAACCTACCATTAGTCTTTTATAAAACACCTGAGAGAATAATCTATCTCTCATGTATACACTTTACGCGGTATAAACAAGACTGCAATTTCTGCAAACATATCAACATTCATACATCAGACAATATTAGATAAAGTAGTTACCTCACTTATACTTGGCCTAGTGCTACAAATTGATTGAATCTGCTCCTGCTGTTGTTTCCTCTTTGTGATAAATGATAATCTAATATAATAAATTTATTAATACTAAATTATGCACCTTGTAAATACTAAATTATGCGCATTTTCAACGCCTGATATAGTGACGAGTTGTAATCGTTCCGATGCATCTTCTCTTCTTGGGTTCATGACACCTTAGGGCACGAAAAATTTATCAGCAATAAATTTATATACAAAAATTACAGTGTACAGGTTTGCATAGCCCTTACATAAAAGCGCTATCTGACTTCTTGTACTTATATTCAGTTTGCGCAGTTATCGACAAAGTTACATACACATAAAAATAAGCCTAGCCATTTAAGAACTTCTGTTCAAACCCCAGATTAAATTTATATAGTGTATTTGTATGCAGACATCTAAACAGTTAAAACAGTGGCTTTAACGTAGCTAACGAAGCGATGCCTGCGCCAACCGTACTGATGTTAAAAGTCATTAAAAACAAGAAGTTAATATGCAATCAACAGTGTTCAGATGACCAGTAAAGTCGTCACTGCCGTGACAATAAATTCATGTATATACATTATACATATATATATATTACATGGTTCAGTAAATTTTTAAATTGTAACATATACAAATTAAAATTCGTACATGCTAAATACGTACATATTACCTTAAATAAATATATATTTGCATACCTAAATTAATTCATATATTACATTAAATTCACGTGTATATATAAAAATAACTTAATCGACATACTTTAGGTCATATGCATCCATTGAAAGCTACACTGCTATCACCAACATTCGGCTCCAGTCTGCCTCCACTGATATGTTCACCGATTTCTCTTTCCATAATCAATTTGTGTTCGGCAACTCACGGCGACTTCAGCATTCCAACAACGAAAACTAGACGATGTGAGTCACGGTGTTTTGCAGTTGCTGGGTCATCTGTTTGGAATATTCAACCGCCTGGCATACGCAACTACAAGCAATCGATCTAGAGTTTCAGAATAAGACTTAGAACAATAGTGTTCAAGCGTATCCACGTGACAGGCGATGGATCGTAAAACTAAAATGCCATATTGATAATTATTGAGTCCTCACATGTGTACAGTTTCATTTACCATTCGTGTCTTTCCACGGCTTTATTTTCCACTTTAACTTAATATCCTTGTCTGTCGATGCATGTTTTCTTAAATAATTATATATTTGTATACCTAAATTAATTCATATGTGAGATTAAATGGTTGCCCTAATGGTTGTCCTTACATCAAGATGCAGCATTTATAGCACAAAGCATCGTTCAGAAACTCTCAGAAGAGCTTCATATAGGCGTATACCCTACATGGATATCTAGCTGGCTTATTAAACAGAGGATTGTAGATGCAACTAGATAAACTATAAAGGAAGCGAATTAAAACGGGCGGCCCAAAAAAATAAGATCAAAAGCATGTAGTCCAAAAGCAAAATGTAAATGTATAGGTTTTATATAGCGACCGTATGTCCTCGACCCTGCTCATTTTGCAATGAATTTATCGGGTGAGATCCTTCACCACCGCTGCCCGTTTGAATGGGCGCCACGCCATTTAAGGTCCCCGTGCACAAGTGGTCTAAAAGCATTTGGTTCTAAAGCATTCGGTCTAAAAGCATTTGGTTCTAAAGCATTCGGTCTAAAAGCATTTGGTTAAAAAAATATCGAAAAGCATTTGGATAAACTGCACCTACTCTAAAGGCTTGCAATCAATAAGCGTGTGGCCCTGGAACTTGTAAAAATATTAGCGTGTGATTCGAAAGCATGTCGTCCAAACATGTGATCCGTAGCTGCACCGATCCGGTAAACATACACCTTGAAATAGTCTTGCATGGGTTGATCCTCAAAATTGATTAGAATAGTTTGGGTGACGTACGGTAATTGCTAGTTGAGCTGAAACAGCTGTGTCAAGAATTATCCCTCCCTCTGTCTATCCTCCAGTCTATCGTCTGTCAGTCCATCCCCTGGTCTCTCTTTCTGTCCGTCCGTCTGTCATTCCTTATGGCTGTCCGTCTGTCTGTGTGTGTCCGTTCGTAGATTTTTTTCTGTGGCTGCATATCCTCGTTGGGTCTGAAGACGTCCAGCAATTGATTGATGGTCACCGTGTGATTACTGTCGCCTCTTCTCCTCTTCTTCCTCTGCCTCCTCCTCCTCCTCCGCTTCCTCCTTCATCGCTCCTGTCTTCTACCCCTATGCTTCCTATTCTGATTGATCTTCCTACTCCTTTTTCCTTTTTCCTTTTTCCTTTTTCCTTTCTCCTCTACTTGCTCTCGGTATACTCCGTTTCTACTTCTCCTCCTCCTCTGGACTCCTATGCTTCCTACTTCTATTCCTCCTTCCTTCTCTTCTTCTCCCTATTCTTCTACTCCGTCTATTCCTTTTTCCTGCTACTCTTCCTCTTCTAGGTTTCCAAGCTTCCATCCTTTATTCCTTTTTTCTCTTTCCTTTCTCCTTCTCATTGTCCCTCTACGCCGCTTTCTTGTTGACCCTTCTCTTTTCTACGTTTTTCTCTTGCCTATTCTCCTCCTGCTCCTCCCTACGTCTTCCTCCTTTTCTACATTTTCTCTTGCTTGTTCTCATCCTGCTCCTCCCTCAGTCTTCCTCTGTCCTTGTTTTGTTCCGTGGTGGTGACAATCGCTGTCGTCTGCTGAGTAATTCATTTCGGGCGACCGTTTCCACTCGGAGAATTTCGCCTGAGATGAATGATATGTTGACGAGTTGCTACAGACCGTCTTTGAAAGAGACTCCCCATCCACCGTCGTTCCGTCCTGCCATTGGTTGGGGTGGGTGGGTGATGTCCCTGTTTGCCGTCGATGTCTTCGTGGACAGTCCTTATCTAATCGGTCAACGGCGTCTGTGGCCAGCTTGAGAATGACACCACTGGGCGCAGCCTGACTCCGCATCATGCAGTTCGTGTAATGCCCATCATCAGCAGCATCTCCTTATTGTCATTGTCATCGTCGGCATCTTTGTCTTCATCATCTGTCATCTTCATGGCTGTAAGTTGCACTTGAAACTGTTTTCATGAACGCTTATCTGTCTGAGATGCAGTGACAAAGATTTTTATCTTTAAGCAATCGCAGTAAAAGGTTAGCAATAATAGCAGTAATTCAACTACTATTACTACTACTACTACTACTACTACTACTACTACTACTACTACTACTACTACTACTACCACTGCTGCTGCTGCTGCTACTACTAATACTCCCACTACCACCACTACTAGTAGTAGTAGTAGTGATAGGAGGTATAGTAGTAGGTATTAGTAGTAGTAGCTATAGTAGCAGCAGTAGGTATAGTAGTAGGTATTAGTAGTATTAGGTATAGTAGCTACTACTATTACTGCTACTACAACTAGTAATAATAATAATAATAATAATAAGACAATTTATATAGCGCCGTAACACGGCCGAGGCCGAAGAAAAGGGCGCTGTACATAAGTTCAGGCGACAATAAAAAATTAACTACAGTCATACGATAATTTAAATAGAAACTTTTAAGCCCTTTCTTAAAGTTATCCAAGGATGGAGCATTCTTCACGTGGTCGGGAAGGTTATTCCACGCAGTAGGTATAGTAGTAGGTATTATTATTATTATTATTATTATTAGTAGTAGTAGTAGCAATAAGAGTAGTGGTGGTGGTGGTAGTAGTAGCAGTAGCAGCAATAGCAATAATAATTTGATCAACCGGATCTTGACAAATTGTAGCCGCTCAGAAACTTCCTTTATATCTCGGGGTAATTTTTAATTCCTGTGGGATCATTTCTGTCTCTGGAAATAAATGAATAAATGAATTAATAATAATAATAATAATAATAATAATAATAATAATAATAATAATAATGATAATGATAATAGTAATAGTAATAATAAATGTATATGTGTATAGATCTGAGTATAATATTAAGACGTGGTATAGTAATAGTGGCAATGACGAACGTGATGACGAATGTACAATACAATACAACTGACATTTGTTAATGTTCCCTTACAAAGTTTCGAGGTGCACATCGAAGCCGAGCTTCACCAGGAAATATCAACCACAAACAGACTTTAAAGAGGTTGGGTTTTCAGTTTAGTGGAGAGTCTCAGTAACAGAGTCGCGAACATGAGACTATAAGGAGTGGATTCAAAAGGCCAAATACAAGATATGTACGAAGAACACCATACTTAACAGAAGATTATTATCATTATTATTAATTAACAACTTCTATATAACGCCAGTGCATATTGCACGAAGCATCAACCGATGGCCCATCAAACCAAATCGTGATCACGTCAGTAAATGTAAATGTATAGGTTTTATATAGCGACCGTATGGCCTCGACCCTGCTCATTTTGCAATGAATTTATCGGATGAGATCCTTCATCACCGCTGCCCGTTTGAATGGGCGCCACGCCACTTAAGGTCCCCGTGCACGGACCGTACTAGCCCGATATTTAAATCTCTGAAATAAGCCACGACCGGGACGCGAACATGGGATCCTCAAGCACAGAGGCCCCTTGGCGTACGTATTTACCGATGTAGCTAACTAGGCCAGTTTAGTACCCATATGGTCAATCCAAAGAGAGAGAGCCTACCGTGGCTAAAAACGCTAAAATACGACGAGTCATGAGCCGAGGCCAAAATGGCATAAGACTGAGCAGAACGAACAGATTCGGGGAGAAGTCCATCCCAACACTTCGGTCCAGCAACCAAGAAAGCTTGTTCACCATGAACAGTTCTAGCACATGATGTATTCTATGCAGGCGCGAAGACGCTTGATAACTCGGTGAATTCATTTAGCCGGAGATGTACACAGAGTTGGTTATCGTCGACATAAAGGTGGATTTCTTTAATATTGCAAGAGGCAGTGGCTGACAGTGCAAAGGTGACGTCGACGAAGATGATGGTGGCGAATTTATGAGCACTTTATTACTCCCGAATGCAGATAAAAACAGATATTGTAACAGACACAATGAGTGCACTACGAAACCAAGTGAAAAGCATAAACCACGAAATTGTTCGTAAGTATTGTCAACAGAGTTTGAATTGCAGTTGAAGATGGCGCTGCGTTCAAAACCACAGATGTTCCAAAACCATGGATGTTCCCCGAAATTAGACCGTTAAAATATCTTAAAGGAATTTAATATTGAACGAGCTGGAGGTCAGAAAACACGGTGCATCGCTTCTTAACTGCGTGGTGAAAGTCCAATCTGCCAAAGCCACAAATAAATTCTGTCGCATATTCACGTCTATTGAAACCAAACTTCTATGCACGAAATTCCAACAAGCTTTTAGTTCATCTCACTGCCTGACAGTTTACTTAACTGCAGATTAAGCATAAGTTGGTAGGTAGTAGCTTACTGAAGAGATTAGTGAACCAACTCATTAAAGTTCTTGGCATTTGCATGAATACAGTCAGAAGCAGAGAAATGAGGAGTCTCCGTGTTGAAGATTTGTAATTTCTCTTGAATAATAACCAGTGAAATATCATAATAACTTCGAGCTTGGAGGTTGAAGTCTATTCAAATGTCTCCTGAACACTCTTTATTAACGGAAGAAGTATATGTATGTAAATATTTAAGAATTAATGTGGCGCCTTTCAAGCACCTCACAACAGTGCACCACCATATTTTATTAGTTTCAAACAAATAATAGCCCTTTCATACGACAGAATACTTTATCAACTTACCGGCCTAAGTGTTAGACATTATGAGACCATTACTGTTATTCAACAGATGGCAGTAACAGTAAAGAATATTTTAGTTTGTTCGCTAGAGGGCACAAATGAACAATCTCAATTTTATTTCTAGTCTGTCTGAGAGATGTAAGTTGACAAGATCAAACGAGGTAGACCTTTATTTTGGTTATTACTGGAAAAGAAGTGAACTTTAATTATACAATAAAACTTAAATTTATCACAACGTGGGTGTTACACAATCGTTTTTAAAGATATAAACGATCATGGTGAATAGTACTTTCTTGGCCAGCACTTTGAAACGTTTCAGTTAAGAGTCGCATTTTTAGGTCATGGCTGAATTGTCTCTATTGTAAAGAATTGAAATACTCGAGAGGATATTTTGCATAAGCACTGACCGTCAGTTGTATTTCTTCCCAGTTTCTGTATTTCCTAGTATCTATATCTGTGTCTGCATGCATGCCTTTGTCACTCGTGTGAGTGTGTGTGTTTGTGTATGTGTTTGTGTGTGTGTTTGTTTGTGTATGTGTGTGTGTGTGTGTTTGTCTGCTCAGTCAGATGTTTCTGTATGTAATTAATGCCCTTTTGCTTTAGTTCAATTGTGCTACGGAGGGTAGTGGATCTATTCGGATTTCAACAGCCGGTTACGTCCAAAACGTATTTAACGTTACACACGTAACGCCATTCATTAACACGATTCCATTCGATGCTTTGACGTAGCGCATTTTTCCACAGAGTCAACCCTTCACAGAAATCGATGCCAAAATTAAGTTACTGAATAGTAAACGAACCAACGTCAATTCATCTTACTTCCGTCAACCGGTTCACGTTATTTCGAATGTATGTCTTCAAAATTGATTTTCTTCTCAGAAATACTTTCCTTCTGCCGTACTTGACCAGCATATAGACCCTCTGCCGGAAACGGTGTCTGAAGATGCAGTAGACGACGAAATTGACGCATGCGTTTGACGACACCACGACGTTGCTGATGTGGTAGTAATAGAAGTACGGATGCCCGCACAGGTAGGCCTCGTCGCCAAGAATGTAGAAGAGAAGGTGGTTGATACAGGCCGGCGTCTGGCAAACTAGAAACAGGATCACAACGGCTGTCATGACGATGGTGATGTTTCGTTCCTCCTCTTCGTCTCTCATCGGCAGCTGGACGGAAGCTTCGAGACGATTCCCTAGCCTGATGATTTCGCGTATGAGTCGAACGTTCAGTACAGTAAGTATGAGGAACGGGGCTAGGAATACGAACAGGGTGTACAGAACGTTTTCGTAGACGATGTTGTACAATCGATTCTGCTTAAGGTCGGTCTCGTAAAATCGCGGAATGTTGTAGAGTGTCGTGAGAACAAACATCGCTGCGACCTGGGCTCGAACCCGGGACAGCCTGCATAGACTAAGCGCCCGGAATGGCAGACAGATAGCGATGAAGCGGTTGACTGATATGAGCACCGTGATCCAGATGGTCTCCAGCTGGGTGATATGGACGAGCGGCCAGAGGTACCCGCGCAGGTAGGGCGTCAGCGGATGGTCGATGACCTCGTGGTATAGACAGACGGCGGGGAAAATCTGGGATACCCCTGTCGTCAGCAGAAAGAAGTTGTCAGTCATGGCCAGCGTTCGCAGCAGGAATGTCGACGGTAGATGGCTGTACTTGTCCCAGAGTAGAACAACGAAGGAGAGGCTGTTGCCTACGAGTCCGCACAAGCACATAGTCCCGAAAACGATGACGTAGACGATAAATGTGAACATCTTGCACTGCAGTTCCGCCGAGTGATGAGCGGCGATTGTAACGCACTGGCCAGCATCCGAGGTGGAAGAGCTGACGTTCGGCTGACTGGACTCGTTGAGAAAATGCCAGACAGCCCCTGGTGCGAAAGTTCCGTTGCTTTCCATGTTCGATTCGTGTATGCCGAATGGTAGGCCTATCTCTCGTAGGAGTTTCAATAGAGGCTTATAGGCAGGTTTGTTGTTTCCTTTCACATTTACGAATGTTCCGTCACTAAACGCTCGACTAATTCCGGATGGATGTTTGGAAAATGCTGATTCCAAATATCCCTAGCTTCTCATGTCCTTCACCGAGTTGCATAGCTGCAATTTTTCGCATTCATTAGTTAATGGAATCAGAGCAAGCAGCAGGTCATATCCGTGTAACGCGATCCGACACACATTCTGTTCCAAATTAACCACTTAGTACGAGCACGATGAAAGCAAAATCCTAACTAGTTTAATCCGTCTGAAGTCAGCTGCTTCTGTTTCTAAACTGCACCGATTTAACGGTGTTCACTAACAAGTCGCGCTACACGCAGAAAAATATCACAGTTAACGACTTGCCTCGGAGCAATACGATACTTTTGCCACAGCGTTTGTTATGAGCTCATCAATCTAATAAAAGGCGTTGGCCTTAATTGTTCCAATTACGATGCTATTTGTATTTTCTTTATGATGCATGCACTTAAGCAAAACGTCCCGAGGATTACTGCCAACGAAACGGCAACGAAATTGCAAGGCTGTTTTCTCGATTTATTCCCAGATAGCCCAAAACCAAAGCCAGCGCCGCATTATAAGCAAGTTCTTCTTCCAGGTGACTAGAATTGCACACAATTTGTTTCACACGATCGTAAATTTTAAACCGCAATTTCTAAAGTGCTATCTGAAAGCTAAGCGCAGGGTATCAAGCGCTGCGTCAGTCATAGACACCGTAACAAGTGAAGATCTCGATGTGTGCGATATACGTATATATTCCCGTGTTCTAGTTTCGAGTACACAGGTTATATGCTCACTTATCTCGACATACTCGTTCGCATGTGTGCAGACTCAGAAAGCGCGCATCGTACAAATTCAATGCGCCCTAAATCAAAAACGCTGCGACCATACCTAAATGCACTTCATTGAGAATTCCATCGAACTTCATGCGTCACGGGTTTTGAACCCGGTACAATGACTTGGCTTAGATCGTGGGTTTCTCGTTCAAATATAGACACAAGCCCTTATTTCCGCTAGTCATAATTGTTCAGCTTTGTACGCTTCTAATGGACCTAACGACTCCGAATAGGAATGTTAATTACTTTAAATGGTATTACAGAATCAAGCGGCAGCCGTAGAAATAGATGCCAATTATTCTGCTAACCGTTGGCTGATTATTCCAAATTTGTGTGCCTCTCGTGGGTCCACAGTAGGCCTGCTACTAACCAATAGATAACGGTACATAGGCTAACGGCAGCATCAGCAAAACGTCAGACACAAAGCCGCAGTCGGAATGTAAATGACGACGCGCACTTCGTATCTATGGAGGAGAAGAAGTGCCTAACATTACAGCGGATGTATTTCTTCGGCGGCGCAGTTCATGCAGGCTGTACAGACACCCACGTGCCATCGACGATTCGGTGGAGGGATCAACGAGGGAGCGAGCGCCACCGCGCCCCTTGTGTGTATGTGTGTTTGTGTGTACGTGTGTTTGTGTGTATGTGTGTTTGTGTGTATGTGTGTTTGTGTGCATGTGTGTTTGTGTGTATGTGTGTTTGTGTGTATGTGTGTTTGTGTGTTTGTGTGTTTGTGTGTATGTGTTTGTGTGTATGTGTTTGTGTGTATGTGTGTTTGTGTGTATGTGTGTTTGTGTGTATGTGTGTTCGTGTGTATGTGTGTTCGTGTGTATGTGTGTTTGTGTGTATGTGTGTTTGTGTCTATGTGTGTTTGCGTGTATGTGTGTCTGTGGATTGGTGAATATGTGCTTTTGTGTATGCGTATGTGCGAGTGTGTGTATATTATACATGTATGTGCGTGTATATATGTGTTATATGTGTGTATGCGTATTGGTGTGTGTGTGATTATGCGTATGTGCGAGTGTGTGTATGTTTATATATATAAGTGTATGTGCGTGTATATGTGGGTTAAGTGAGTGTCTGTGTTTGTGTCTTTGTATGTGTGTATGTGAATGCGCGTAGGCCTGTGTATGTGTGGTATAAGTACTGTGTCCATGACAAATTCGCGTTCTATAGCTGCTTTTTACAGCCGACGGCGTCGAGACGGGACCGGGAAAGCGAACGACGCGTTGATAACGAACGGATGGAAGAGCCCGGACCAACGAATTCAGTGGTTGATCGGCCGAGTGCGATATCTGGACAAATCGATGAGAGATCTGGGTGCGTAAGGCCAGCAGATTAAGCACAGGCGCCGATTGACCACATTCGGTTAAGGGCCGAAGACGGATGGCTCGGGGGCAAACAGGTGGCTGACCGGTAGATGGCTAAGCCAGGGCTCTTGATTCCCCTTTGCCGGAGTAAGGGACAAAAGCTCAAAAGCTTATTGGAGTCTTTAGCTGATCTAACCTCAGGTGGAATCTGAAGCACGCGTCAACAAGATCGTTTGCATCCGGGAAAATGCGTCGGAAACAAAAGCCAAGACAGAAAAGCAACGGATTTGTCAGTAAAGCAGCTAATCAATCAAAATGTTCTCCTTTATATCCAAACCCCAAGTTTGCCAAACATTCAGCAACCGCATTTGACTTGAATGTTTGTCAAACTTGGGAATTGGATAAAAGGTGAACATTTTGATCGATTGACCAACAGGCTTGTTTACTGACTGATTGATTGATCGCTCGGATGATTGATCTAGGAATTAACTCACGGCATAACTAATAAAAGAACTTGCTACACATGAATGAAACATCACCAGCACACTTCATAGGCAATAAATACAGAACCCTAAATTAAGAACGTATCGAAATGCGACGGTCTGGCCTTATTTAATACCAAATGTAATGAATGAAGTTTTCCTTTACAATAAGAATGATCGATTAGTGTCCCAGGCTTCAAACTACATAATCGCATTTAAGGTTATAAACGATCTTGGTGTCTAGTACTTAGGTGGCCAGCACTTTGAGACCTTTCAGTTGAGTCGCCTTTTTAGGTCTTGGCTGGATTGTCTCTATTGTAAAGATTTGAAATACTGGAGAGGAATTTTTTGCCTAAGCGCTGACCATTGTTTGTATTTCTTTCCCAGTTTCTGTACTTCCTGGTATCTGCCCACATCTGTGTCTGCATGCATGCCTTTGTCACTCGTGTGTATGTATGTGTGTGTTTGAATCCTAGACAACCATTATGTTGTCATAGAAGCTTGTTGTCGAACGTGTAATCGTAAAAGTAAGTGTGTATTTATGTTGCGTCGCTTCAAGAATACACCTCAGAGGTTCTTCCGATAAGAACCCGGTCTTCAACCGCTGGCGAAAAAGAGACGGAGAATAGAACAAGAAGTTGACATTGTGAGTTGCATAGCAGCCCGTTCCAGCCTGGGTAATGGTCGTAATCGTAATCGTAATTCCGAGATTTCTACAGCGCCCAACGAAAGCCACGTCGCGGGGACCAGTTTATACACAGGCGCTCAGTCAATACAAAATCGATAGGCAAAAGGGTTCGGTTCCAGGTCAAGATCCAAAAGTCAGACGGAGAGACAGTGTAGCAGCTATGGGGTGGTGTTTGGGGTTGGAGAGGAGGGAGAGATAAGAGGAAGAAGGGTCGACCACTGGGAAGCTACCAGAAACAGCACGAGCGACTCTAGTAAGAACCTATAGACATGATTGTCTAGGTACTTGAAGCAACAGTTGACTAGCCACACTGTGTTTTATCACCAGAATGTGGTTGCCTAGGAGCTGTGGTGCTTCAAGACAATAGTGCATTGTCTGCAAACACCACAGCTCTTAGGCAAGTGTCTGTTTGTTGGCTCTAAGCCACAGTGCGGCGTTATCGCTGCCAACACCTGAGCCCGTGACCATCACGCTTTAACAGTGTCTACACAAAGCAGACACTGTGCAGATGACTGATGTAGCTTATCGTGGATGGGGAAAGTGCAAGAGAAAGCCCTTCACGTGAATTTGTCAGATTAAGCAGATACTGTGCGCCCTGACTGAGAGATATATGGTCTCACCGCAGGGCATTCGACGGCTGATGTAAGTGGCAGGGCGCCGGGGCTGGATGAGAGCGAAGACCAGACCGTCAGAAGGCTGGCTCTGGCACGAAATGCCTCCAATCTATCACTGCCAAGGTCGAGTGACAGAGCTTGATTGAACGTATCCTTCATCGAGTGTTAGACACTCGTAGCCCAATCTGGTCCAGCGTGGCAGAGATTAAGGAGTGCCTTCGAGTTCGAGCATGAGCTCAAGGCGCTTGCCATATGCTATAAATTTCCAGGAATTATCGAGAGGATCGAAGACCTCGTCCGAGACTCAAAGTCATTAGCCGATGTTTGACGGTCGCTTTTGTTTCTAGTATTGGTGCGACAAAGTTGTCTATGTGTAACGTGTTTGGACAAGGGTCATGCGGTAGCGGTTCTATTCCGACCCTGGGCAAGCGGTTTGACCACACGTGCCTCTGTCACCAAGCAGCAGAATTTAGTAGCGGAGTAAGGTGGGAAGTAAAAGGCAAGTCCTGCGATGCACTGGCTCCATGTCCAGGACCTTGGGATTCATCCATTGGGCCTAATAAAAGGAAATGAGCCCCCTCCCTGCGTTCCTCATGGGTCACGGTAGCTTTCCTTAATATCAAAGTCGTAATTTTTTCTATAGCAGTGCTTGCGTTGCGTATGGTGTTGACCAGTACCGGCTTGGCAACGGTCGCAGGCGTACAGGTTAACGCTGGAGCGAGAACGCTGCTAAGAACATTTGACAATTAAGCAGTTCCGACAATCGCCTCTGCGGCCACTTTTTCCAAAGCTACTGAAGCCAAACAACCAAGGATTTCAATTCTAAAACGGAAATTATGCTTATTCAGCTGCTCAGCTCCACTCTGCGCTCTGTTTCACTAAACTACATTTTAATCTACTCGACTCTAAGCCTGTTCTACTATACTCTAATTCTACTCTGCTTCACTCCGCTCTACTCTGCTCTAACCCTGCTTTATTCTACTCCACTCTATTTACTCTGCTCTATTTCAGCTCTACTCTAACTCCAATTATGCTCTGCTCTACTCTACTCTAATTTTACTCTACTCTACTGTACTCTAGAGCTACTCTACCTCTGTTGGATTCTACTCTACCTCTACTCTACTCTAACTCTAAGTCTACTTTATTCTACGTTAACTCTAACTATTTTAATCAACTCTACTCTGCTATACACCATAGAGATGATTAGCTTAGATTAGATTGTTTGTGTTTGTATATGTATGTAAACAACTAATATAGCGCCTTTTAAGTACCTCACATAAGCACCACCTATTCTAGCCTACGTGGTGTTAAAAGCGTTTGAGCATTAAGAACAACAAGAACCTGTTCATTAGGAACAAAAGGTTCATCCGTGAACAGGTGATACTCAGACGACTAGAAAATTCACCCCTTGCGGGCTTTCGATCCGATTAGATCACACCAGGTTAGATTAGATTAGATTGGATTAGATTAGATTTGATTTGATTTGATTTGATTAGATTTGATTAGATTGGATTAGATTGGATTGGATTAGAATAGAATAGATTAGATTATATTGCATTAGATTAGATTAGATTGAAATAGATTCGTTTAGATTGGATTAGATTGGATTGGATTAGATTGGATTGGATTAGATTGGATTGGATTAGATTGGATTGGATTAGATTGGATTGGATTAAATTGGATTAGATTAGATTAGAACAGATAAGATAATTTTAGATCCTTGGAAAGGGGTACCATTTATCAAAAGGGATGCGACCAGAGGCGCTGGTCTAACATCTGACGTGGTTGTAAATCAGAGGGTGAAACTTCATTGGAGAGAAGTATGACCCGAGATGCAGCGGAGTTTGGGGTCTGGTGTCAGATGTGCACTATGAAGGTCTTAGTGCGCAATATTAGAGCGGATGATTCACGAGAAAACAGGCTCATCTGAAAGGAGCATGAAAGACGCTTGCAAAACAAGTAGTAGTAGTAGTAGTTGTTGTTGTAGTTGTTGTTGTTATTACTGAAATATAATCTATCATTTCCGTTGCGTCATTATCTTTGCATTATATAATATTCGAAAGATAAACTCATCCCAACTATATACAGTATATATATATATATATATAAGTACTTATAAATTTTGTGTCTCAGTCGATGCAAGCGTGTTATTAAATCCCTCTTGGGAGTGATGGACCTTTCTTGGCTAAAGTGCAAACACGACAACAGTACTCCCCAAGCTGTTCTTACTGGAAGATGACAACATATAATACACAGCTACTACATAATTAATTTGTAGTCTCATTAGGACTTTTGTCGATCCCTGAGCACCAGAAAAGTCTGCGGCGCTTCTGCCCAGCAAAACTCGGCAATCGTGCTACCCATTTTGTAATAGATCAAATGTATTCATTTGCGGGAGTTTGGCCTCAAACTGCAAACCACCTTATTCCTCTTATCTCTCCCTCCTCTCCAACCTTAAACACCACCCCCGTAGCTGCCACGCTGTCTCTCCGTCTGACTTTTGGATCTTGACCTGGAACTGAACCCTTCCTGCCTATCAACTTTATTTTGAACGAGCGCCTGTGAATAAGCTGGTTCCCGCGCGGCGGCTTTCGTTGGGCGCAGTAGAAATCTCGGAATTACGTTTACGATTAGGAAACCAGGGCCCTACGCAAGTTGTAACGGTCGTCTCTGGGAGTGAGGGGCTGCCTGTCATCAATCATTTTTCTTATTTGAGGGCTTGTCTTACCACGTACTGAGGTTGGCAATGCGTTTCTCGATACGAATCAAGATGCATCACGAGAAACGGACAGTTCGTTGTTCAGCTCAGTTGTTCAGTTGTTTTATTGATGTTACACTTGTTGTTTCAGCCTCAGCTGAAATATCCCCATTCCATCATCGAATTACATACCGTGTGGTATCTTACCTTGCCTTGCCTTACCCTATCTTACCTTATCTTACCTTATCTTACCTTGTGGTACATTACCTTGCTTTACCATGTTTTGCAGTAACTTACCTTACCTTACCTTGTGGTACATACCTTACCTTGCATTTCTATGCCTTGCATTACATTACCTAACCTTACCTGATCTTACCTTACCTTACTTTACCTTACCTTACGTTGCTTAACCTTATCTTATTTGACCCTGCCTTGCCATTTCTTATTTTGCCTTAACTTGTTCTGTTTCTTGTTTCAATAATATGCATCTCAAGTATATACTTGACGCCTATTTAGAATATTTAAGAGCTTCAAGAGGTTCCAAAATGGTACTATATAAATGTCCGAGAAAATGTATGTTTTCAGCTACTTGATGCCTAATACTGATTTTGGGGCATAATAAATGACGATCTCATTACCATTTGTAAATGCGATATCCGATGGGCCCATATAGGCCACCGTAGTGAAAAATCACTTTCCTTCCACGGAAGGCTATATATTTAGTTTTCGGTAACTCATTGTATATTCATAGGGCCAGTATATCATGACCAATCGAGACAGTTCAGTTCAACAAGTGTTCGAATCTACATATATACAGCTGTACATGTATATAATACACATATACATGTGCGCGTATATAAATACATACAAATACATAATACATACATATGATGCTGATGATGCTGATGATGATGATGATGATGATGATGATGATTGCGACGATGACGATGACGATGAAGATGACCATGACGATGATGATGATGATGATGAGTCCTATGCCCGAAGGCAGGTCCATTGGCTTTATGCCACCCGGGAATGAGATGAGTGAGGTGGTTTCCCGTTGCCTTCCTCACAGACAAGTATGGGTGAGCAACTTGTCCAAGGTCGCTACGCAGTGGCTCAAGGCAGATTCGAACCCGCGACCCTCCGGTTACGAAGCATTGAATATACCACTACACCACCACGTTCTACAAAACATATATAATACATTGTAATTGTAATTGTAATTGTAATTGTAATTTGAGATTTATAAAGCGCCTTTTAGAGCATAAACTCAACAGAGGTGCTTCCGACCCGAAAAAGTAAAATCACTGTTGAAAACTACAGTCTTCAGGCGCCTGCGGAACACTGAGAGGGGGAGAGAAAGGAGCTCAAGTCGCAGTACTCGAGGGAGACGATACCAGCAAGTGGGACCAACGTAGGCAAAGCTTCTCGACTGGGCTGCAGCGGTACGCATGCGAAGGACAAACAGGAGATCTTGAGTGGCCGAGCGAAGGTTGCTACGGCCCGGCAACGAGGAGACCAAAGTGCAGAAGTCCATGAGGTCAAGGGGAGCAGAGCCAAGAACACAATTGCGCATGAGGGAGAGGATCTTAAAGTGGACACGCTGCTGGACGAGGAGCCAGTGAAGAGTGTCACGATAATACACACGTGTATAAATAATTGCAAGCATGCATGATTACATACATACGTATGTATATACATGGATACATACATACATACATACACACATACATACATACACACACATACACACATACATATATAACTATTTTCTTAATTTGACAGCTATTCTAATCATAATATTATTTCCTCGCATTCAGTCGTTTCTGATTGACTGGAAGCCCGTGCAGGGCCTTGAGCAAGCCCTTAATGTACATTTGCTTAAGACCATCGATTGATGTATATTCTCAGATATTAGCAATATGTGTCTAAGAAACAAGAAATGAAAACCTATGCAATCGATTATGTGTCTATCATGCAGTTACTTTAATAATAATTATTGAATAACAGTCTCTGTTAAATGCAGAGATGATCTGCGCTAATCAACTAAACTGTTAAGGTTTTTCTTTAAACACAAACTCGTTTGACGCAAGATGTGGTAGCAAACGTATGTTGCACGATGTTTAAGTGCAACCTGTCGATATTAATCACTTGTAACGTAATAATATAATCATAGTATAAACCACCACATGTGAAACTAGGTTATCATTGGCGGAGCTGGGTTTTTGATTGGGGGAGGGCAGGAGCTTCGGGGGTGGGGGCGCGATATTCTTGTTAAGGTAAGTAAGGCCGTAATTAACTTCGACTACCTCTTTTGAGTTATCAGGATTTTTGTGGTCAATTTTTTTAAATTTTCTGTTGCCAGAGTATATGACTAGTGTTATAGTGATGAACTTCTTTTGGAGATTTAATTTCTTTTACCTGTATTTTGCTTATCTCTTTTTTGAAAAAGTTTTCCTGATTAGTAATGACGATTTTTATTTTCTGTTATCTTTTTTACAAATAGGTCAGACAAAATACACTTTTGTCTGAACTATTTTTAAAAAGTAGTAATAACCATTTTCTTTTCTTGCAGTAAGCCCCATTCAAATTTTAAGAAGTAGCTTCTAAGTTGGATGGAGCACCCGAGGTCAAGGATTTAATCAGTGAGAGACCTCACAGCCTGGGGAGTAGGCCTAAGTCTTGTCTACTAACAAGTGGGTAGGTATCAGATTCTTCCTCTCCTTTGCCTTTTGCTTAATAATTATCGTTTGACAAAAAGTATAAAAAGTCTTTGAAGAATGCCAAGATCATATTAAACTTAACGGACATTGTTTGTCTTAATCATCATAATCGTAAGCTCGAGATTTCTACAGCGCCCAACGATAGCTAATCTCGTGAACCGGCTTATTCACAGACGCTTAGTCAAAACTAAATCGATATGCAGGAAGAGTTCGGTTCCAGGTCAAGATCCAAGAGTCAGACAGGCAGACGGCAGTGGTGGATGGTGTTTGGAATTGAACCGGAAAGTGAGGTAAGGAAAACAGGAATAATCAGAATAGGATTTGTGGAAGAGGAGTGTTTTATTCGCTGTATGAAACAGTCGAGGGGAGATATGGTATCCCTAGATCCCGGGTATCCCGTGTACAGCCGTCACTAGATACGAATCTTCAAATAAGTAGACGAAACTTCTGAACATTTAACGCCATTGTTCACCCGTCGAGCGGGCCACCTAGCGAGCTAACAAGAAGTTTCTGTCGACTGGTCTCAGACTGAGGATTGTTGCTGCTGACACGCGGTGGTCATCATGGTTTGGCTGGAGGAGTCATTTAGCATCTCCTGGCATTGGCTGTTCATAAAGCGCCGCTTGCCTCCAACCACTGCACTGTTTTCCTGCAGACCGTCGAAGTTCGTGTCTCGGGTTCGGAGCCTGGCACAGCAGCAGCAGCTGCAGCAGAGACCGTTTCTCATTATCGAGCGGAACTGTTTGTAGAAAGCCGAGTAGATGAGGAAGTTGATGGACGAGTTGAGGACTTCAAGGAGGTTGCTGACGTGGATCAGGTAGAATCGGACCTGGTGGCAGTGCAACGCGCGGTAGCTCCATACCATCTGGACGATCCTGGCCAGGGTCTGGCAAGCGAGGAAGACGACGACGATGATGATCATGACGAGGGTGATCGACTGCTCCTGATCCTGCGAATTGCGCGACGCCATCTTGCGACGACGCTTGCACGCCTCGCGATACGTCACGATGACGCGCGTGTTCATGCAGGCCAAGGTCACCAGCGGAAGCACGAAGGTCAGCACGTGGTACAGGGTGTCCGTGTAGATGACCTTGTAAACGATGTTGCTCCCAAGCTCCGTCCGGTTCCATGTCACTGACCCCGCTCCGTCGTCAAGAACCTTCAGCTCGAACAGGCGCGGCAGGTTGTAGAGTATCGCCGCTATAGCTACAGCGAGCACCTGTCGTCGCACCACCGTCCTATTACCGAACTGGTGAGCCCTGTAGGGCAGGCAGACGGCAACGTAGCGATTGAATGCTATGACGACCGTCAACCAGATGGTTCCCGTCTGCGCCATGTACAGCAGGGGGAAGGTGACGATACGGATGTAGACCCAGGTGGTATGCAGGTAAGGACTGTCGGGATGGTGGAACTGCATCGCGTAGCGGAAGGAGTAGTTGATCAGCCAGATGAAGAGGAAGATATTGTCGGCAACGGCGAGGGACTGCAGCTGGAACGAGGCGACTGGGCTGGCAGTGTCCTTCTGGAGAACCGAGAAGGAGAAGCAGTTGCCCAAAATTCCCAGAAGCCCGACTGCGGATGCGAAGATCCCGTAGAAGATGTAGACAAAGTAGGCGCATTGGTCCGGAGGCTGGAAGAGCTCAGGTGGCACCGAGATCGGACGCTGCGTAGCCTCTGAGTCCCTTGTGTTGTAAAGACTGAGCGATGGAGGCGTTTCTAACGTACTTGTAAACAGGTCGGCGATGTCCATTTTGTCATTGAAATTCGTCAACACAAAAGTAGACCTTCTTTAATGTAGTCTCTTCTGCAAATAAGGTTCAGAATGACAGCATTAGACAGTCAACAGAGTAGATTAGACCATATTATAGTAGATTAGTTTAGATTAGATTAGACTAGACTAGATCAGATTAGATTAGTTTGGATTGGATTGGATTAGACTAGACTAGACTGGATTAGGTTAGATTGGACTAGACTGGACTAGACTAGACTAGATTAGATTAGATTAGATTAGATTGGATTGGATTGGGTAGGATTGGATTGGATTGGGTTAGATTAGATTGGATTTGATTAGATTAGATTGGATCACCTATCTCTGATACTTATTTCCTTCGTATCTTCTCGGTCGTACCTCTAGACTGTCGACAGGACTCACCAAAGGTTCAGACATGTTCGCCGATGTTGCTTAGCAACGACCGTCGATTGACGCCTGCATCATTTGTACAATGAATTTATAGAAGTACTAAGAATCGATTAGATTAGCTGTAGCGCATAACAAGGTCCTCTGACTGGGCAAAAGGTAAGAGGAAATTTTAAATGGCATTGTTTCTTTCAAAAGTTAAGAGGAGATTTTAAAGCGCATTGCTTCTTTCAAAAGATAAGAGGAGATTTTAAAGCGCATTGTTTCTTTCAAAAGATAAGAGGAGATTTTAAAGCGCATTGCTTCTTTCAAAAGATAAGAGGAGATTTTAAAGCGCATTGCTTCTTTTAAAAGATAAGAGGAGATTTTAAAGCGCATTGCTTCTTTCAAAAGATAAGAGGAGATTTTAAAGCGAATTGCTTCTTTCAAAAGTTAAGAGGAGATTTTAAAGCGCATTGCTACTTTCAAAAGATAAGAGGAGATTTTAAAGCGCATTGCTTCTTTCAAAAGATAAGAGGAGATTTTAAAGCGCATTGCTACTTTCAAAAGATAAGAGGAGATTTTCAAGCGCATTGCTTCTTTCAAAAGATAAGAGGAGATTTTAAAGCGCATTGCTTCTTTCAAAAGATAAGAGGAGATTTTAAAGCGCATTGCTTCTTTAAAAAGATAAGAGGAGATTTTAAAGCGCATTGCTTCTTTCAAAAGATAAGAGGAGATTTTAAACCGAATTGCTTCTTTCAAAAGTTAAGAGGAGATTTTAAAGCGCATTGCTACTTTCAAAAGATAAGAGGAGATTTTAAAGCGCATTGCTTCTTTCAAAAGATAAGAGGAGATTTTAAAGCGCATTGCTACTTTCAAAAGATAAGAGGAGATTTTCAAGCGCATTGCTTCTTTCAAAAGATAAGAGGAGATTTTAAAGCGCATTGCTTCTTTCAAAAGATAAGAGGAGATTTTAAAGCGCATTGCTTCTTTCAAAAGTTAAGAGGAGATTTTAAAGCGCATTGCTTCTTTCCATAGTCTTGCAAATCTTCCGCATATGATGACGCATCAACTTCAGTCAAAGTATGCTTGCAGAGCGGCGTACTGCCTGATGTATTCCCTGACCCTTTTACCATCGCATTCAGAATTTCTTGCCCACGACTGAGGCATCAATTCTTATTAGAATGAAAAAGGAAATTAAGGTGAAGTATGCCATACATCGTCTTCCAAGTCATTGACAAGTGCCTGACCTTTTGCTATTTCATCAACGTCTACAAGGTTTCTGCTTCGCAACGCTAGTGTCACCTTGCATTTGAATGGAAAGAAAATTAAGGTGAAGTCTGCCATATATCGTCTTGCAATCCACTTACAGGTTTCTAAAAGGCTCTGTGTGACTATCCAGAGACGTATATATGCTATATCCTGAGCTGAAAAGGGACGAATTTAAACGTCTCTGTCACCGGAATATTACACTACAGGTCGGTCAGGTATACATGTATGTGTGCATCTGGGAATTTCAATAGTTCTATTCAAGAACCTGTCAAAGGCTCTACTTGCTAGAATAGCTAATGTCGAGGTCACGTAATTCTTCTTTAGTGTTCTGCCCCAGGCAGATCCAAGAATCCAACGATGCCACTCTTCCGTGCCCTTTCCTTGACTTCTTTGTAGCCCCGTCTTCCATCATCCAATCCAGTAGCATATTCCCTGGTCTTCCTGGAACTTTCTTTCCCTCGATTCTTCCTTCAATCACTGTCCTCAGGAGAGAACTTTCCACGTGGTGTGCGATCAGTCCAGTGCATTTGTCTCTTTCTTATTGTATTGACCAAGTTCATTTCTTCCTATACCAAGTGCAACACTACCTCGTTGGTTTTGTCATTCTTCCAGCTGTTTTTGTCCAGTCTTCTCCACATCCACATTTCAGGTGCCACATAATATTACAATAATAATTAGTAACTTCTAATGCACCGATGTCTTACACACAAGGCATCAACCGATGGCGCACCAAAGAACGAGTATAAAATTGATGCCCGTGTTTCAAAGTTTGCACTGAATATCGAATTTTTCAAGCTGTCCTATCCACCACATGATCGCCATCATCAACGATTGCCACCGTGTACATATATTACCATGTTGTCTCCACGGTTTAACCCCCTCCCGGATTCTGGCTTGGCACCAAAACTGAACAAACAACTTGGCCCTTGCAGACTTGAAATGATACAGCGCCGGTTAATAAACTGGTCTCCCTGACTCGGCTTTTGCTTGGAGGCTGAGAAATCTCGAAGATTTACTTTACATTACAGAGGTCTCCCGCTGGCAATCTTCTACAGACCATTCCACGAATTCCCATTCGCGGTTTACAGTTTGCGCAAAACAGCTCCCTGGGTATTTATTATCCGAGCATTTGTCTAGCGCCTTTGAGAACCCTGCCATCATTCGAATGCCATACAGGCACATTACCGATGTGCGTTTGCGTCTCACACAAATTGCCACTCAAATTTTACTGCTAATAGCAATTTAATAGCAATAATAAAACATTTTTCATCGTAGAGGATCGGCCAATGGCCCGAAAGGGCATTGATTCAAATTTTCCATTTCTTAGGTGTATATAGAGGTTATATTTATAGGTTATATATATACGGGATATAAATACATGCATATATATTTATATAACACCAGATCGAAGGTTAATTATAATAGAAGTTATGCCCGCACTAACACTCGACTCTTTTCTACAAAGTGCGTTGGCCCTTCTTTATGGAACAGTACATCACGTGATATCCATATTCTGCCCAATTTAAAATTATTTTAAAATTATATACGCGCATATTTGATCGAACACAATAAGCAAATTCATATGAATTAATTTCTTTTTTAGTTAAGTTTTTAGGGTCTTTACATGGTGGTTCTGTTTGTTTAAGTCCAGTTGGACTTTATATAGACTACTAAGTTGATTATTCGTCATCGTTATTTCATCATTATTATATGACATTTCGTTCTTGACTTTAGACTTCTTCTTCTTTCTTTTGGTTCTCTGCCCTCAGGCAGGTTCAAACGTCCGGTGACGCCACTCCTCTCGCTGCTGAGCTTCTTCTTCCAATCTGCTGTATCCGTCTGTCATCATCCAATCCAGCAGTATCTGTCTGGGTCTTCCTCTTGTCCTCTTTCCCTCCATTCTGCCCTCAATTACAGTTCTTAAGAGTGAGTCCCCTCTCAGTATGTGACCAATCCATTTTTGTTGTCCACTCCTTATCGTAGCTATCAAGGATCTTTCTTCCTCAACTCTTTTCAGCGCCTCCTCATTTGTTATGTGCTCCATCCAACTAACTTTTTCCATCCTGCGCCAAATCCACATTTCGGAAGCCTCCGATCTCTTGATGTCCTCCTTTCTCATGGTCCATATTTCAGATCCATACAGCACCATGCTCCATATCAGAGTTTTAATCATGCATTTCTTTAAGTTCTCTTAAAGACTTACCTTACTTACTTAAGACTTACCTTTTTCAATTGTCTTTTCCGCCGTAGGCTGCCTTTCTGTCTTAGTGGACTGATATTGACCTGATTGCGGCTTAAATTTGATGCGCCATCGGTTGATGCCTTGTGCATTAGACACCGGCGCTCTAGAAGTTTCTAATTAACAATTAATAAATAATAATTTCAAATACTAAACTGCATGTGACTCATGCGACCCTACTAAGCGGAATTCCTTCTTTTTGGGTCTGGTTCTTGTATCCCTCATGTACCTTATGTACTATATTCGTATCTTAGCCTACTGTCTTTTGAAGCACTAAAATGAATATGAAAAAAGAAATAAAATGCATATACATGTTGGTCATATGTGTTTTTATAAACGTATTCGTCGTACAATGTTATACATAGGCTTTTATGATGACAGAAGTAATGTATATTTTTTCGTTGTTGTCATATCATATGAGAAGCCAGTTATAAATGGCTGCGTGGACGCAGTTGGCATCTCCCCAGTTGGCTGTCTGTTGCATTATCCCAGCAGGCTATTTCCGTCACTCGTCTTTCTCGGCCGTCTTAGTTTACCCAGTAGGTTAACTGAAGCCAGACTTTTGGCATATTGATTTGACTGCGAAGCAATCGTCGAATGAAGCATTGAGCAATATAATCTTTGTACCATAGGTTTAGATTGATTAGATTAGATCAGAGTAGGCTAGGCTAGGCTAGGTAAGATCAAGTTAGATCAGATGAGTTCAAGTCATGCAGATCGAACCAGAATGGATCACAACCAGATTATTTCAGATATGATCATATTAGGTTAGATTCCAGTTACCAACATACAGATGTTTCTTTTTCTATCGTGAATATGTAGCTTTGGCACAAAACAGCGTTTTATGTAATTAAAGGACACCGAATTGTTTGTATTTCCTATAAAATACATTGAAATTACTGATTTTTAAATGAGCAAAAATTATTTGCTTTTAGCATGCTTCAGAATAACTTTTTTTAAAAGTCCATGGATTTGCTCTTTGTTAATTGGTTCCAATTTACCCTTAGAATGACGACCATACAAATTTGAAATTATACCCACCCTAAACAGACAGACCTTAAACAAATAATTCATAATTCTTCATAATTTATACTGCATAGGCATAATATATACTAAAGGGTACACAATGGCAGTCCTGTGCTTCTTTTTATGACCTAGTTTTTCGACCTAGTTTCTTGACCTAGTTTACCTGACCTAGTCTTTCTGACCTAGTTTCCTGACCTAGTTTTCCTGACCTAGTTTTACGCTATCTTCTCTTTCATTACTCTTTCACTGAATCCCTCTTTCATTCACTGTCTTTGCCTCCAACTTCATTATCACTGCCTCAATTCAAAGAACGATTGAACTCCTCGGACCAACTGCGGAAGTCGAAGTCAAATAGAGAAACCCATCACGATCTCGAAGAAGGGGCAGTGGGTGCCAGACCTAAAGGGGAGATTGAAATGGGTGTGCAAGACTGATTAGAACTCGTTGGAAACAGAAAAGGAATCCGACAGAATGAGTAGTGGCAGTCGTCAGGATATCAATGTTGTCGGACAGAGTAAATAAAAATGTAAATGTATAGGTTTTATATAGTGACCGTATGGCCTCGACCCTGCTCATTTTGCAATGAATTTATCTGGTGAGATCCTTCACCACCGCTGGCCGTTTGAATGGGCGCCACGCCATTTAAGGTCCCCGTGCACGGACCGTACTAGCCCGAGATTTAAATCTCTGAATGCAGCTGAGAGCGAGAATGAAGTGATGGATGGACTTTTCATAAACAACGTCTGGTGATCACTAAAACGTGGAGATAATCTCAAAGCATCCATCAGTACAATAAAGATCTTCAAATGACGCAGGGCTAAGTGCAATAATTGTATCCATCAATACAATAGCAATCTTCTTCCCTAGTAGGGAATAATTCCAGCCAGAAGGAGAGAGAGGGAGAGAGAGAGAAAAAAGAGAGAGAGAATACAATGACGATCTTTATTTGACGTAAGTTGATGTCACTGTCAACGGCCTTCGTAGCCACAAGACGTCATTAAACACTGGATACTAACATTATACTAATACAACAAATATTTATAACTTGCCAAACTTTTAATTGGTGAGGTAAGTTTAATTCGATCGCCAGTCATGCATGATATGTCGCTAAACACTGGATACTACTACTACTACTACTACTACTACTACTACTACTACTACTACTACTACTACTACTACTACTACTACTACTACTACTACTACTACTACTACTACTACTACTACTACTACTACTACTACTACTACTACTACTACTACTACTACTGCCACCACCACCACCACCACTACTACTACTACTACTACTACTACTACTACTACTACTACTACTACTACTACTACTACTACTACTACTACTACATCGCAACGATCAACTGAACTGCCTAGAATAAGTAGAATTAAACACAGGTAGTTTGCTGAAACCTGCAACACGTCATATGCCTGTGTGTCTGTCTGTGTGCATGTCTGTCTCAGCCTGCGTGAATGTTTGTGTGCATCAACCAGTGTGTGTACATGGGTCTGTCTGTGTGTGTGTCTGTGTGTGCCTGTATGTGTGTCTGTGTGTCTGTGTGTGTCTGTGTGTGTCTGTGTGTCTGTCTGTTAGTCTGTAAACCTATGAGCCTGTGTGTGCATATTTATGAGTGTCACCCCGTGCGTGTAGTTGATATTTCCAGAAGGGGATTTGCCGCCTTGATTGAGCGCCCATAAGAACCGTGCAGGCAGGCGACCATCGCACAAAGACAGGTCGTAAACAGGAATCCCACTCCCGCCGATTCGAAGATCAGCAGAGACTTAACACCGTGTAATTGACGCCAAGCCCTCATCTTCGATCGCTAATCCACACAAGATAGGTTGGCCAATAACAACCGCGCAGCGCGAAATCTCCATCCCATGGTTTATGCGAAATTCATCTGTTTTCTATCATTTCTCCTCTAATTCTGACATCTCTCATTACTTTTTATATGTTTTTGCGGCTCAGATAACAAGTCCTTTCATGGGTGGTGGAATAGCAAGAGCAGATTTTCCAGTAGGCTGTAATTTCGCGTGCATACAGCTATAGCCAAAACTATAACCGAACACTTTTGCCTATCGATTTTGTTTTGACTGAGCGCCTGTGAATAAGCTGGTCGCCTTGACGTGGCTTTCTTTGGGCGCTGTAGAAATCTCGGAATTACGACTACGATTACAGAGATTCAAATCTCGGGCTAGCACGGTTCGTTCACGGGAACCCTAAACGGCGTGGCGCCCATTCAAACGGGTAGCGGTGGTGAAGGATCTCACCCGATAAATTCATTAAGAAATGAATGAGCAGGGTTATAGGGTAGCTAGAGAAAAACATGTACATTAACTTTTATATTTATTAATAAGTATAGTTAGGCCTACAGATGTTAAATAGTTGCGAAGAAGAACAGCAAACAGGATTATTTATCACTTGTGAAATATCGGCGATACGGCTTCTTTAAGAAATCGAGTTGCATCCTGCCCTTCATGGAGGTCCAGTTTGATGCGGATGGTGAAACAGCTCGCTTTCTTTGGAATTCCGGGATGTAGATCGTATTCTTTCTCTCTAGACATATTCCGCTAAGCTAGCGCGCCTTTAAGCTAAGTGCGTGTGATATTAGTGATATCACTATGAAAACTATTGGATCGGGTTTTCAGACATGGCTAAGTAAGTAAGTAAGTAAGTAAGACATTTGTTGTCATGCCATGTGTCCATCGGCTGAGCGAGGAATCGTAGGCGTAATAGTGAAACGAAGCAATTTTCATTTTAATGATGCTACTGTTTCTTAATGCTGCAACCAATATATGTATGACTGATGTATCGTAGATATATTAATAACAGTAAAGATGGAAAATCATTTAGAAGCACTATCGTCGTACAGTAGCTAGTGAGCTGTGAAGCATTGAATCGCCTCAAATGAGTTGCAGTCAGATATCATCTCTGTTGAATAAATAATCTATATGTACCTAAGTTATGGACGGCGGACGAAGACCTGAGGCCATTGGGATGAGTGAGGTGCTATCTGTTGGAGCTTGGGGAGCAGTCTTGAAGTAGGGACGCTTATTCCACTATGCTATGATTAACGAGTGCACTTAGTTATATGTCTTCAGAAAGGGTCATGAATGTCTTATATTAAAAGCAAAATAATCTATTCGTTCTTTTAGATCTACGCATTTCTTTCGAGTCACGTTCGGAGTTGAGTCGGTACAGCTCAGGGCAATTCCACTGATCAAATGGAAGTCGGATGAACTATGCCGAATGATTCAAAAACAGATAAATTGTTTCCATACAGGTCTATGATAAAGAGATGAAGAGCTCATTGCTGATGGAAGACAAGCCTCAACACTGAAAGGCTTGATCATACTGGTGCGAAGCGTTGGCGACTTTATTTTCTTAGCCACGGCTCACTCGTTAAAACTGTTTCTTCTTTAAAGTCGTCTGGATCATCCCCTTTTATCGTCTTCATATATCCGTTATAATTATCGTCGTAATCAATTTTAATCTTCGTCGTTGCTAATAAAACCGCAATCATTCTTTCTACTCCTTCCCCTCAAGCTCATTAATTCCTCTTTCCATCTCTCCTCCCCTTCCCTTCATCCTCTTATTCCTCATCTTTCTCCTCCTCTTCAATTCCTGCTTTACGTTCATTATTTTTGTTGTTCTGAAGTCGTCATCATTGCCGTTATCATCATCGTCATCATGAAAAACAACACTATCAAAATCCCTCATCTGATTGCTTTCATGACTCCATTATTCCCCTACCCACACTCTCCTACTTCTCCTCTTCCTCCTCCTTCTCCCTCACTTCCTGCTTTAAATTATTAACTTTGCGATTGAAAGTCGTTGCTGTGGTCGATATCATCATCATCTTCTTCTTCTTCTTCTTCATCATCTTCATCATCTTCATCATCTTCATCATCTTCATCATCTTCATCATCTTCATCATCACCACCACCACCACCATCATCTTCTTCTTCTTCTTCATCATCTTCATCATCACCACCACCACCACCATCATCTTCTTCTTCTTCATCATCATCTTCATCATCACCATCACCATCGGCACCACAACCACCAACACCACGATCAAAATCTTTCATCTCCTTGCTCTGACGACCTCTTTATTCCACCTTCACTCGTCCGCATTCTTCTCGTCTTTCGCTTCATCCTTCTTCTCATCCCTTATTCTATTCCTCCGCCTTCTCCTTTTCCTCCTCTTCATCGTTTTTATCCTTCTCCTCCTTCTCTTCTCCATCCTCCTCCTGTTCAAAATCCACGTCTTCTTCTTCCTCCTCCTGCTCCTCTTCGTCCTCATTTTCCTCCTCTTTCTCTTCTTCTTCCCTCTCTTTCTCCTTTTCCTCCTCCTTTTCCTCCTCCTTTTCTTCTTCCTCCTTCTCCTTCTTTTACTTCTCCTTTTCCTCCTTCTCCTTTTCCACCTCCTTCTCTTCCTCTTCCTTCTCCTTCTTTTCCTTCTCCTTCTTTTCCTTCTCCTTTTTCTTCTCCTTTTCTTCCTCCTTTTCTTTCTCCTCCTTTTCAATGTCTCCTCTCTCCTCTTATCTTGTTGCATAATCTCTAAAATTGCTCTTGATTGGACGTCATCATCGCTGGCAATTATTCCCACCAGGGCGCATCAGAAACTGCGACTATCAAAGACGACTGCTCGACTAAGTAGATTACACTTAAAACACGGCCTACAGCAATAAACCGCCAACTTTCCATAAGCCCCTTACAACCGGTGAGTTATTTCTTCGTTATATAGCTCTTACTTACTTACTAGCACTTCATATATCACCCAGGAAGACCTGTAGAGCCAAACACAGCTTAGTGTCACTTAGCCTATCACTTAGGAAAGCATTTAGAAGTAAACATAGCGTAGTAGCACTTTATATATCAATTATCAAGCCCTCTAGGGGTCAACAAAGCTTTGTCGCTCTTAATATATCACATAGGTAGGCTTACAGAAGTAAGCATAGATTACTAGCACTTCATATATTCCTCGCTCAGCCGATGGACATATGGCGTGTTAACAAATGTCTTACTTACTTACTTACGTACTTAATTACTTATTCTTCCAGTCACATCCAATCCCTATCAATTCCATGCTTACTAGGAGGCACATCTGTTCTTCAATTCCTAGGGCAATGATAGTCGCGCCCTTTGCCGTGATGTCTCTCTCTCCTTCTCTCCCTCTCTGTCTCTCTCTGTTTCTCTCTGTGTCTCTCTGTCTCTTATCTCTCTCCCTCTCTCTCTTCTCTCTCTCCCTCTTCTTTCTCTCTGTCTCTCTCTGTCTCTCTCTCTTCTCTCTCCTCTCTCTCCCACTCTCTCTTCTCTCACTTTCTCTCTCTCTTCTCTCTCCCTCCTCTCTCCCTCTCTGTCTCTCTCCATCTCTCTCTTCTCCCTCTCCTTCTCCCTCTTCTCTCTCTCTCTTTCTCTCTCCATCTCTCTCTTCTCCCTCTCCTTCTCCCTCTTCTCTCTCTCTCTTTCTCTCTCTTATCTCTCTCTCTCCCTCTCTCTTTCTCATGATCTCATCACAGTGCGGTCAATGTACTCATACTCACTGCTGAGTTCGCTAATAGGTAGAAGGGGAGGGGAATCTCGAAACATCTTTCTGCCCTGGCGAGGATTTGAACCCCCGACCTCTAGACTGACAGTCCAGCACAAAAACCACTAGACAATCATTCATTTATTCATTCATTTGGACTATCAAGCAGCCTTAACTCGCTTCTAGGCGGAAATCATACGCGTTGAGTTAAACAGCAGATCAAGCGCCAAGAGCTACGTATCGACCAATAGATCTGATCGACTTGTGCATCTGATCAACGGTCATTTATATAGCGCATTTTAGATATCTGTAGCTTTTACATCGCCTTGTGTCGCGAATTTTAGCAAAGCATCGAATCCTGTTGAATTCGGATAACAAAACAACATGATAGTTTCAGCGATACATCCATCTTGAAATCATACAATCGTAGTCGTGGCCAATCTATCACCCATGCATGACGGTCACCGCAGAACCGGTGGAATCGGTTAAGTGGGCGGAATTAGGCTTCACGCAGATATCCTTCTAAAAGCACTCATAAATTACCGCCGTTTATCGATGCACCGTCATTGGCTCCTCTCGGCCTAAACTTTTAGTGTGGCCTGTTTAACAAAGAAGAAGGACGTCGGTCTGGACCAATGTGTCTGATTATTTGATACCAGACATAAGTTCAGTTGAACGCAGCTTGATATTTATTTAGAGCAAACAGAATGCAATTTGTGGTGAAGAGAGCGGATACAGAGGAAGCAAGACCTGGTAATGTATGCATTTATGTAAGTATGTAGGTATGAAGCGATCATCGATCGATGCTTTGTATGTGACAATGGCGATATAGAAGTCATCAGGTTCGATGTACGTATGTATGTATTCTATGTATGTATTCTATGTATGTATTTATGTATGTATGTATGTACATATGTATGTATGTGTATGTTTCTATATATGTGTGTATTTATGTTTATGTGTATGTATGCATTAAAGTTTTACGTTTTTGTCTGGAACAAAACCAATCAAGAACTTAGATTTATAAGCCACAGAAGCCGATATCGTCTCCGCAGCCGCGTGTTTCCTATGCTCTTCGTTTTTATTACTTGTTGACGAAAAGGGAAAGCAGGGGGGGTTAATTTTAAAGTAGGCCAAGGCTCAGTGGTGAAAATGGGTCAAGGTGAATTTGATGGGTTTGAGAAAAGGAGGAGGCCTGGTTGAATTAGCAAGGCATCGATTCTAATTCCAGCTCCGCTGAACACGGCGTCGAGAACTTGGACCTAGTAGTTGCTGACTGCAGTCTCTATCCGGGTTACATTACAGAGGGATTTTCCTGTTGACCAGTTTGACCATTGGATAGAATGTTGAAATCTATGGAAATCGTCCGCGTTGTTCTAGATAAACACTAGAATCGTCGACGTGCCGTGTTTTCGATAGAAGACTTAGTTTAGGACTAGCATTTAAAATCCTCTGCTCAGCCGATGCTTCTGAGACTAGAATAAGCAGAGTAAAATAAGTCTGTTTATCCGTGGGTTTGTAATAACAAGTCCAATAAAATTAATCTGCTTAGGCGTGGGTTCGTCAGATAGTCACACTTGCATTCACAGCTTAATTGCCGAGGTCCAGTTTTTGATAACTTAATGCTGTTCATCTGACCTCCCGTTCTCGTATACCGCAATGCCAGCTTCTCCGTGGCAGGGCCAGGATTGCTTTCGTGGGGAAGGGCATCTCCAAGGGGTGCTACATTCTGGCAGTTCACCATGCACGCACCGGTCTGGTCTGAGGGGCACCGGCATAAAAACAAAAGGGGGTGAAACGCCCCACCTCTATAGCTAAATCCGCAATGCAGCTGCTTCTGCGAACAATATAACATTGATATCTAGGCGTGAAAGAGCGTTGGTGCGGGGAACATGAGGGGCATAGCTGACTTTAGAAACATAGGGGCATTTTACCCTAAAGAAATAAATTTGGCGTATCCATTAGAAATAAGAAAAATGAGAATCCAAGAAATGGACATGAAATGTGGCCAATGAATAAAAAAGGTTGCAAAATTTTAGGATGAAATGGGAAAAGGCCGTTCAGCAATATCCGCGTGATGAACACAAAGTTTGTCAACATTCTCGATGAAATTATGATGTAGCGCCTTTTCTCGTTGCCCTTTCTTTTTGCGTCCGCCACTGCTTGCTTTCCCCATCCGTAAAACTATGCCGACTCTGTTCTAGATGTCTGCTGAGAAAATCAAAGCTAACGCAGCAGAGGTCGGCTGTGGTAATATATTTTCTTCTTCCCGTTTCAGATTTTTGGAACACAATGAATGCTTTCCACACGTACAGAAACCGACTCGCTCGTAAAGCCACGAAGCGTCCTTCTAGAACAAAACCATGTGGGATTTATCTGCGCTGTTCTCATTTAGCTCGATGACTACTAAAGCCTTATATTGTCTTCTGCACTCAAAGGCAACTGGCAGCACTCAAAGACAACTGGCAGCCAAGCTCAAACTTGCCTCTAGTCGGCTGCGCACGAATGACTGCTTCCTGATCCGTACGAGACACAGGCACGACGAACTGAGGTGCTTATGCCGGGATTTGCACAAAGGGAGTGACCAAAAAGACAAATCTCTGGCCGTCGACAAATTACCAGCTTGCGAGTTGACGTTAGCTCATTTAACTGAGTTGTTAGAGCGAATGACAGTATATTCCTAGCGAATTACCGTATATTCATACTGTACTACAGTATATTCCTAGCGAATTACCGTATATTCATACCGCACTAGCGTATATTCATAGCGAATTACAAGATATTCATAGCAAATTACAGTATTATTACAGCGAATTACCGTATATTAATAGCGTACTTGGATGGATAACATAAGAGAGGATCTGAAGGCGTGGAACATGGATATGAGAGAGGCGGTGGACAAAACCAGAGACAGAAGTGCCTGGAGACGTTGAGGCCTCATCGTTGGCCCGTTGGCCTGACGGAAGAGAATAAAAGAAGAAAAGAAAAAGAAATAGCGTACTACTGTATATCATAACTTGCTATCATATAGTAATAGCGTGCTATCATGTTAACTTGTAGTCATCATAGCGTTCTATGGTAGACTATTATACTTGTAGCGTTCAATCGAACATATTTAGAGCTTGCTCTAGCAGGACCTACAATTTTCTTGCCATAGGCCTACTAACCCTATGGGAAAATGTAGGCTTGTGCTGGAATTGAAGGTACAGTTAATTCGACCCAGCTTCTCCAACGGATTATGATTTTCACTGCAATTTTCACTTAAAAAGACCATCGCTTGATGACTTGGGCATTATGATAACGGCGCTATATAAGTCCAGATTACACTAGAATAGTACAGTCACTAAGTCATTGTAGTAATCAATAGTTAACTTTTTTTGCTAATCTTTATCTTGCTTGATTTTATTCAAATAGGTCCCATATTTGTATTTTTAAATCTCAGTGCCGTAGTCGGTACTGTTACATCTGCTCTGATAAACCAACGAGGCCTCAAACGTTTCTTCCGAACAAAATTGATTTACAAAACAATGTTACAATTTTACCTGAAGTAATATGATGTAATTCTGCGTAATTATACTGCTTGGTCAAATAGACAAGTGTGCAGGAACAACATGTCCAAAGTCTCTCTTCACATGGAGTCCCCGCATCATGATCGAGAACCGCAATTGTTGGATTGCAGACCAGGCGTGCTACGGAATAGTCCACCGCGTAGCTCAGTTACTGCAGAAACCATTTAGAACCCCCTGAGGAGCAGATCCTATTGAAATGTATCTATCGTCACGAAACATTTCTCAGGCGGACATGTGTTGCGATGAATCTACAACGTTCGCGGTCAATCTACCAACGTCGAGATGTTTCATTAGCCATTCAGAGAACGGATTACGTTGACGTCTGAACAATTGAAAGGGGCAAATTGAAAGACTCGCTATCCACCCACGACCTATGCCTTCCAGACAGACATATTGGAATTCCGCTATAATTACGTGCAAAGGTCACTGTTGGTGATAGAGCTCAGTCAGCTCGTTGTTTAAAGACGTTTTTATTTCCCCGGGGTTCTCATGCTGGAAGCTCCTCTGAGTAGTTTGTTCTGTAAGAAGCGCTATATAAGTTATCAAATACAATACAATACTAACACAGACTGACTCGCAGGGACACAGATACAGATTAACAGATACACATTATAAACATTTAATCTGACTTTTTCAAAAGACAGGCACACAGACGCACAAAGACAGCGCTACGGACAAATATACTGACACATACGTACACATACAGGCAAACAGGTTGACTGAAAAATACAGCCAGACATATAGAAATGCACACAGACAGATAAAGGCAGATATAGACACATATACAAACAAGCAAATAGACGCACATGAACACGCAGACAAAGACACAGATTACAAGACTGACAAACAACCATCCAGACAGACTTATAGACTGGAAGACAGACAGACACAGGGACACAGGGATAGACACAATGACAGATACAGAGACAAGCGTCAACTCAGGAAAATCAACACGCAGGCCACGTACAGGCGATAATTTTCGGTGGAAGAATTTAGTGTCCCACTCGTCGTCATTCATGTCAGCCATGTGTGAAGAAAGATCGGCAGGCGGATGAGGAAGAGGGGAAGAGGAGGAAGGAGGAGAAGTAGTTGGAAGAGAAGGAGGAGAAACAGAAGAAGGAGGAGGAGGAAGTGGAGGAGTTGGAGAAAGAGTATGAGAACGAGGAAGAGAAGGTGGAGGATTTGGAGAAGGAGGAAGAGTAGAAGGAAAAGGAGGAAGAGTAGGTGGAGGATTTGGAGGAGGAAGTGAAGGTGGAGTTGGCGGAGGAGGATGGAAAGGAGTTGGAGAAGGAGGAGGGTTGTCCCGAGATACCGTACGAAAACCATACTTCAGTTGCGAGGAAACCAGAGAGAGAGAGAGAGACACAGAGAGACAGACAGAGAGAGATAGAGAGACAGACAGACAGACAGACAGACAGATAGACAGAAGCTGTCAATTCAATGCATTGTATTTTTATGTTGAGTTAAAGCTAAAGGCGAATGATTGGACTAATCAGGACACAGCATAAAAATCGATAAATTTAATGTAAAAATACCATGTAAAGTACTGTCAATCGTCGAAATTTCGCATGGACGATTCCGTTTAAATTAAATTAAGAAAACAGGCCGTCCTGTGGGCTACATTATCTCGCCAGGGGACGCCAGTAATTCGATCGTTCCCAATTATTTCCTGACTCGGAGCTCCATAAAACTCAATTAAAAGTATCAAATTTTTGTGTCTCCTGGGTCCGTTATTTCGTTGTTCCAAAGGGTAACAAAACCATTACCTACGCTCAGGCGCACACACCTGTAGAGCAATTAGAACCGTGGACCTGTGAAACAATACAGGAGTCGATGACTCAGGGTAGCTGCTCGTAACTACTTGACAGCTACTATTACTACTATTATCACAACCACCAGCACTACTACTACTACTACTACTACTACTACCACTACCACTACAACTACCACTACCACTACTACTACCAACACTACCACCATCGCCACTACTACTATCACCACCACCACCCAACTAATACAACGACTACTGTTACTACAAAAACTGCTACTGTAGTCATCTAAGTCATCTTAGTCGTCCTGTAGTCGCCATTATTATTATTATTATTATTATTATTATTATTATTATTATTATTATTATTATTATACTCTAGGTGAGTGTAGCCCTATCGATGATGCGACGCCACGTCTTCCTGTCCTTGGTTCTATTCCATGCGCACCCTTTTGCCTATCTATTTTGTTTTGACTGAGTGCCTGTGAATAAGCTGGTCCCCACGGCGCGGCTTTCGTTGGGCGCTGTAGAAATCTCGGAATTACGTTAACGATTCCATGCAGTATTCAGCTCAAAAACTGTGACAGTCAACGTCATCAGCGAAGTCCAACCTTCCTCTTCCTCTTATCTCTCTTCTCGCTTCAATTTCAAACAGCATCCACCGTAGCCGTCCGACTGTCTGAGTGCCTGACTCCTGGATCTTGACCCTTTTGCCTATCGATTTTGTTTTGACTGAGCGCCTGTGAATAAGCTGGTTCCCGCAACTTAGCTTTCGTTGAGCGCTGTAGAAATCTCGAGATTACGATTACGATTACGATTTACATGAAGCGCTGCATATTAAGTTCGGAACAAAGTCCCTGATATTTCTACCAATTTGCCAGCAACTAAACGTCCGTCCATTCAACTTCTCTGATAATAATTTGCCTTTCATTCATTGTAAAAGTTATCGTGACTCCTAAGTCCTGACTTATCATAAAGCTTTCAATACGCATTTATTGGAGTCTCTGGGGTCGAACGCGATCTCCAACGGCTTTCAGCGGGTGGTTATTGTTAAGAGGAGCGATGAGGAGGCTTAGCCGTCACATTCACCACCGTGTGGTATTGTGTAGATTGTGTCATCATATGACTGCTACTACACTGTGTCCGGAAAAATTCCAAGGCTTTACGGTAAATATGAAAATAATTAGTAAACATTAATCGATTTTTAAAATTCCAAAAACAGTTTAATCCTGAAATATTATTTGCACTATAATTGTTGTTTTGGCGTAAAAATTTTATAACAATTTTGTCTTCCTCGCTGAACGCCATTTTTCTAGCAACTTTCTTTACAAAATATAAAATTCAAATACGTCACTGTGACGTAATTTTAAACGGGGGCCGTTAATAAATTACAAAGAATTTTGTTGGTAATTATATATTTCAGGATTAAACTGTTTTTGGAATTTTAAAAATCGATTAATGTTTACTAATTATTTTCATATTTACCGTAAAGCCTTGGAATTTTTCCGGACACAGTGTATATCCGTAGCAATTTCAAATCACGCAATGACATCTGCTTTGGCCAGGCTGGTATTTGTGGGTGGTACCCAAGGGGAAACCCTGTAGGAGGAAAAGATATAATGAAAGTGTATCTTCAATGCAGATGGGTTTAATTATCGGGGCTCCTCTTATCCTTGTAAATCACACCCCAGATCAGAACCGGTACAAATGCTACACAGAATGCTCTTAAAAGCAAAAGGTCTGGTGCCAAAACAATTTGAACGTTGCCCATTACTTTCCAGACAATTTTAAGCTATCATTTTCATAAGTCATAAAACTGTCTCAGCCGGCCCATATGACCAGGTGATCACCCAGACACCCATCCAAGTACTAACCCCGCTCGGTGTTGCTTAAATTCGTTGTATTCTTCAGCGTCCTATCCACAGCACCAAGCTGCCACATAACTGCCACTGATCCACCGTGTAGAAAGCCAAGCCAGCCAAGAATGAAAGATTTAACCCTTTTGATATTTAATAGACTGTTTACAGGATAGCACCTGCGTCTGCTGTCCCTTCACAGACGTTCGTTTCCGTGCGGTCATTTGTTCGTGGCAGTGGGCGTTGGGGTAGCTGACAAAATTGTAACTGTACTCATGAAAAATTCACCCCGAGTCTAACGCCGGTCGTAAGTCTCCAGAATGAAGTTCTTGCTGACGAAAACCGATGCTGGTAGTTGCCCGATTTTCCTATCCTATCGACTATTGCACGGGAAACCACAACATAATTTCTTCGCTTAATCCAAATTTTCGCTACAAATTAAAGGAGCGTACTGTACTTCATTTACGGTTCTGTTTGCATTTATGTAGCGCCTATGTATAACGACAAGCATGGATTGGTAGAGCTGAACAAAGTCAAAGTCTTGCTCAAGATTCTTAGGCAGTAACGTCCCGGGGAGACTTGAACGAAAACATTTCGCGTTACGAGGCAAGGGTTTAAGCCAGGCGTAATCGTAATCTCGAGATTTCTACAGCACCCACAGAAAGCTGAGTCGCAGGAATCAGCTAATTTACAGGCGCTCAGTCAAAACAAACTCGATAGGCAAGAAGATTTCTTAATTCTGTTGCTCGTCTCATATGGGGCATTCCAAAATATGGCCACAACTCGTCTTATATTCGTGACACTTATCACTTGCTCCCCGTCCAGCAGCATGTCCATTTTAAAATCCTCTCCCTCATGCGCAGTACTGTTGTTGGCTCTGCTCCTCTTTACCTCATTCACTTCTGCACTTTGGCCTCCTCGTCGCCGGGTCATAGCACCCTTCGCTCGGACACTCAAGGTCTGTTTGTCCCTCGCAAGCGAACCGCTGCGGCCCAGTCCAGAAGCTTTGCCTACGTTGATCCCACTTGCTGGAATCGTCTCCATCGAGAATTGCGACTTGAGCTCCTTTCTGTCCCCCTCTCAGTGTTTCGCAGGCGCCTGAAGACTGCACTGTTCAAAGGAGATTTTGCTTTTTCTGGTCGGAAGCACCTCTGTTAAGTTCATCCTCTAAGAGGCGCTTTATAAATCTCATATTACAATTACAATTACAATTCGGTTTCAGGTCAAGGTCCAATCGACTACTGTTCCTCAGCTACCTCGTGGTATACCCGATATAAGCATAAGTAAGATGAGTAAAGGCATGCGCTGTAGAGATTTACCTTACCTTAAACTTACTAGGCTCATTAGGTCCCTCGGTAAAGGTGTGGAGTCCTGTTGCTTCTGTGCATGAGGAAGCTGGTTCACATACCAATCGAGATTTTAGAGAGTCATATCGGGTGGCAAGATCCATATATGGGAACCTAAAATGGCTTGGCACCTATTCAAACGGGCAGCGGTGATGAAGTATCTCAACCGATAAATTCATTGAAAAAAGAGGAGGGTCGAGGCCATGCGGTTACTATAAAAAACAAATATATACCGACACCCACTTTAACAGCACCTCTTCCTTCTTTCTCTCTCTCCCTCCCTCCCTCTCTCTCTCCCCTTCTCTCTCTGTGATTCTGGCAACCGGGGACTTGGTTCTTGACATGGCATCTTTGGACAACCCCGCGAACTTGACGCAGCACTCCTAAATAAGCTGGTGCCCTGCGCTTAGTTTTAAAGTAGCGCTTTAGAAATGTCAAGTTTACGATTACGATTACATATGGAGCATGAATTGTACCCGGGTGGTCAAACAAACAGAGGGGTGCCAACGACACCTACTGAGCCCACGGAGTCAAGGAAGGAGGAAGGATAGTTATATCTCAAATACATTACACATTGCAGACAGACGTATATTTACAACGGGTCAATGAATAAATAGCATCCGAAATGCGGTCCTGTCGTCGACGCATCTGTTACCATAAGCGAACAAACGGCTGTCAAATCTATGCAACGGTAGGGCGTGCTTTTCTTATGGATGACAGCTCTCAAAGGCTAATCACTAATTCATGAGTCCTTTATTAAACGTCATATGAATATTCAAGTGACAACGGGCAAAGGGGCATTCGAAATGCACTTTCATTCGTGAATACGACGCGAAGGAATTTAAAGAAGCGATAAAGGTCATTGGTCAACATCTATTTTTAGTTGAAATCTCAGATGACAACATGGCTTGGATGGGGAAGTCAGTTAACGTTTCTAATCGTTGTGCCTGTATTTCTGCACTCTGTACGATGCTCCTGAAAACGAAATGACTGCATAAAGAAAACCTATTCGAAAACAGAGCCTGGGCTTTAGTACAAATCCGCGTCAGTCCGTACATCGTAATCGTAATCGTAACCCGAAATTTCTATGGAGCTACTTAAAAGCTAAATGCAGAGCATCATATTATTCACGAGCGCTGTGTCTATTGAGTAAGTTGTCCAACGATTTCCGGTTGTCTGAAGACCAGAGAGAGAAGGGGAAAGGAACTGTATAGGGTGGGTTGTGCTTAAACTGAGAGAAATGTACAGGTTTTTCTATATCCACCATATGTCTTCGGCCCTGCTCAGTTTTCAATGAATTTATCGGGTGAGATCCTTCACCACCGCTGCCCCTTTGAATGGGCGCCACGCCTTTTAAGGTCCCCATGTACGGACAGTGCTAGCCCAAGATTCAAATCTCCGAAATAAACCATGACCGGGAGATGAACCGGAGTCCTTAGGCTCAGAGCGTTAACCAGTACATAAGGCGATTTATAGCTGTTTTTGGGTCAGACTGTACGCGACCACTTCCCGCAGTTCATTACCGTTGTCTGAGTAATTAGCCTGTCCGTTTCTCCATCAGTAGGTCTAACGACTAAATCGCACTTCTACGTCGAAGGTGACACGCGATTATCGCGACTGAGTCATGCGACGCCTGTAACGAAACAAGGTTGGTCACAACTGTCGTTCTTTCAGTCTCACCCCCTCTCTTTGTGTGTGTGTCTCTCTCTATCTATCTATCTATCTATCTATCTATCTATCTATCTATCTATCTATCTATCTATCTATCTATCTATCTATCTATCTATCTATCTATCTATCTATCTATCTATCTATCTATCTATCTATCTATCTATCTATCTATCTGTCTATCTGTCTGTCTATCTTTCTATCTTTCTATTTATCTTTTAGTCTCACTCCCTCTCTTTGTGTGTGTGTCTATCTATCTATCTATCTATCTATCTATCTATCTATCTATCTATCTATCTATCTATCTATCTATCTATCTATCTATCTATCTATCTATCTATCTATCTATCTATCTATCTATCTATCTATCTATCTATCTATCTATCTATCTATCTGTCTATCTTTCTATCTTTCTATCTTTCTATCTTTCTATCTTTCTATTTATCTTTTAGTCTCACTCCCTCTCTTTGTGTGTGCATCTATCTATCTATCTATCTATCTATCTATCTATCTATCTATCTATCTATCTATCTATCTATCTGTAATATATGTAATGTGCTAATGAATACCTGTATATGTATGTATATGTACCTATATACGCACATGACAAGATGGAAAATACCGTAATTGACTGAAGCAAGATGGAATATTACTCAACGTAGTCGAACTAATGGAACTAATGGACCATGACTAAACACAGCAGATCAGAAGAGAGATAAAATATTAATGGTTAGCCTATGCATCATGGCTCTTTAGGCTTGTAAAAATAATTAGTATGCAGTCTGAGGAGATTAAGACAGTAGGATAAAGAATGTAGCTGTCGTGTTTGGCTCGTTGCGCGCTGGCAAAAATGTTCAAAGGAATTATTCCCGTCTTAAGGATGTGTTCACGAAGAGATGAATCTGTCATCTTAGCTAGCTCTAAGAAGCTGGATAACAAACTGGACAATTTTTCATGGAAATACTGGACATGGAGACGCAAAAAAGATGTACATTTTCTGCTAATCGTTTGTCTAACCGTTTCCAGTCCGTTAAACTGCTCTATACTGAGCAAGCTTCTGAGATACAGGCATATAATCCTATAAATTATGACCATCAAGTATTAAGCACTAATTGAAGAAAAAACAAATAGCTAAAACTCCGAATTTCAATTCGCCACATCAATCTTTGTCTTGCTTCTTATCTCTCAGTCTGTCTTCTTGTCTGTTTCCTTTTGTGTGTCTCTATTACTCGTCTGCATTTCTATCTATTTTTATCTATTGCGTCTGCCTTTCGGTCTGATTATCTGGTTCTTTCTTTTCAAATTTCTGTCTGTCTTCCTATCTTTCTGCCTTTCTGTCTGCCTCTTTATCTGTCATTCTATCTGTTCCTCATGTACCTATCTTTGAAGTCCTGTGAGAATTGCGAACATCGGCGTATTCTTGCGTTGAATTCGGCCATCAAACAGAGTTCTAAAGAGCCTCTGGTGAGGTTGTAAATTCTATCAGTTTCTTTGAGAATTGTTCTTATCAGTTGACGACCACTGTTCTGCTTGTCCTTGCCGGCACCTTTGTTACTGGGCTGCCATTGTGAGCTCAGCAAAGGCGCTATATGTTATATATATATATATATATATATATATATATATATATATATATATATATATATATATATATATATATATATATATATATATATATATATATATATATATATATATATATATATATATATATATATATATATATATATATATATATATATATATATATATATATATATATATATATATATATATATATATATATATATATATATATATATATATATATATATATATATATATATATATATATATATATAGCCATACATTTGCATATACGTGCCTGCGTGTCGCTGTCAGAGTCAGTACCTTTGTTGTTATAGTAACCGCAGCGTTTTGTGGGCAATCGATTGATCGTAAATCGGCAAAGAGCCGCCTAAAATATTCTTCAGCTGTTCAGTCTTACACCAGGCTTGACTTCATCAGACGAAATCGTATGCCACATGTAGGCGTATTCTAGGAGTGCCATTGTTATTTATGAAGCGCCTTTTAAGGATCTTGTCGTCAGCGTCGCTACCATCATCGTTTATAACGACTTCATCATCGTTGTCGTCGTCGTCGTTCTCCTCATCATCACTATCTTCATCATTATCTTCATCGTCGTTATCTTCATCATTGTTATCATCATCATCATCTCATCAAAATCATCATCACCATCACCACCATCATCACCATCAGCATCATCATCATCATCACCACTGCCATCATCGCCATCACCATCACCATTACTATCATCATCATCATCATCATCATCATCATCAACAACAACATTATCATCTTCGACAGCAACAATATCAGTAGCATCAATGTTGGCGGCAATGGATGCGAAATGCAGACCTCGAATCCATTGTTTTTTATTTCATAGAACTCGTATATATTTGAACGCAAATACGTGTCTAGGTACCCGAATATTTTCTAGATATAGTCATGTAGCACCTGTGAAAGAACTCTCAAAGGTGGCATATCTATAAACTATAAATGAACACACATGAATGTATGAAAATGTAAATATGTCAGTTATATACCGGATTGATCCTTGAAATTAGAACCGACCCTTGCAATTCGGGGTTGACCCTTGGAATTGACCGGGTTGCGAATCTGGGTTCGAGCGCCATTGATTAATTCCCAGTGCATTATTATAATGACGCTACAGAAATTCCAAGATTATATCGTAATAGATTAGTTAAATACAGAACATAAGATACAAGGACGTGAGAATTAATTACAATCTGTCGTAGTTTAACTCGATTTATGGCGATTGTTCTTTGTGTTCATATTCGATTTATATTTATTTCATATATATTTTTATATATTTATATATGTATTTCATTTGAAACCGATAATTGTATAATATTCAATAAATATCTTTGTTTTTCAATGTATGTGCAGTTATTAGTTGCCTTGACTTGTCTTAAATCGTCTTCGAGCAGAGGATTGGCTGCACTAAGGACGATTTTGCGCCATCTGCTTCTGTCCCTCGTCTCTTGTAATAACTGGTCGAACGATAAATCAGTCCACGACTTGATGTTTTCTCTCCATGTCATCTTGGGTCTTCCAAGAGCTCGGGATCCAGGAATCGTGTCTCGGGTGATCTCTTTCTCTAAGCAGTCTCCGCTCTTTCGTAGCACATGCCCGAAGTATGAAAGCTTTCTGTTGCTGAATAATCCGAGCAGACTCCTCTCTACCTCTGCCGTCTCTAGGACCCACTCATTTCTCTCCTTAGCAGTCCACGGTACCCTAAGAATCTGCCGCAGACACTTCATTTCAAATGCGTTGATTCTTGCCTCTTCATCTTTCTTTAATGTCCAGCTCTCACAGCCACACTCTGCCACTGGCCATACAAGAGCTTTCAGAAGGGGTTAGTGTTAGGGTTTAGGGTTAGGGTTACCCTACCCTACCCTAATCTAACCTACTCTTGCCTCTTCATCTTTCTTTATGGTCCAGCTCTCACAGCCACACTCTGCCACTGGCCATACAAGAGCTTTCAGAAGTCGTATCTTTGTTACAATCTGTCCGTTGTTTCATTCGATATTTCGCGATTGTTCTGAGTTTCTATGTTTCATGTAAAGGCACAATTCTGGGAACACGGTATAGCCGACCGGTTAGAGCGCTCGGCTTATAACGCGGAGAGTACGGGTTCAAGCCTCCTCCCCTCAGACAAATTGATGTTTAATCATTAGATAGTGGCGCTCAATAAATGCCGACGCAATAAAGAAATTTTCCGTGTTTGCTGATTGGTTTTGTTCTGACGAGGAAATGAAGCGATTAATTTGCAGAAAGATTTAATGCGCTATAGAAACTGATTACATATTAATTGGTTATTTGAGCATTCTGAAGAGAGTTCTTAAGCGACTGCTTTACCTTGCCTTGCCTTGCTTTACCCCACCCTACCCTAATCTAACCTACTCTAAACAACCCTACCCTACCCTACCCTAACCTAACCTACTCTAAACAACCCTACCTTACCCTACCCTACCCTACCCTACCCTTCCCTACCCTACCCTAACCTAACCTACTCTAAACAACCCTACCTTACCCTACCCTACCCTAACCTAACCTACTCTACCCTACCCTACCGTTTACCTTTCATTACCTTACCTTATCTTATCTTACCTTGTCTGAAAACGTTTGCTGACAGAGATGTGTAACATATCAGCGATTGCTTTGCTTTACCTTATCTTACTTTACCTTAACTGATATTACTATTTTTACCTTCCTATGGTAACTATAGTTCGTCTTATCTTATCCTACATTACTTTGATGAACTGTACTTTCCGTACCTTACCTGAGCTTACCATGCCACTTCACCTATCTTAGGCCTATCTTAATTTATCTCACCTTAGCCAAAGTAAATTTACTTTATCTGTCCTTACTTTATCACATATCATACCTTACGTTGTCTTACTTTACCTCGCCTGTCCTCATTACGTCTGTGTTTGACAGTCATCATCTTTATATAATGTGTTCCCTTGGAATCTGGAATTTCATAGTTGGGCCCACACGTAGCGTCTTGAATAACGAAAGCGTTCCGACGCCGCGAATGGTTGCCTTCCGCCAAAACAGAAAAGAGACTTAATTTTACTATTTAAAGCCTGCAACAAAATTGTTTCTTAGCACTAACTAGGCCATCGAATCTGCAAGAAAATTCCAAGCAAAAAGTCTGTCGTATAATCCTTTCATCTGAAACGGCAAAATGCAGATTGGAACTCGACTGACTGATCACAAACGGAGGAGAAAATTTGGTCCTAGCGGAGTTGATAGGGCAGCATCTTTCAATTGAAGATACTGATTTAGCGTAGCGGCAAGAACTTTGGCACGGGTTTTATAGTGGGTGGGTTGGTGGGTGGGAACAGAAGCGGGTGAAACGAGGCCAACTAAGCAAGGGGTTACGTAATATTTCGGGGGCGATATATTCGTCGTCACCCAAATTTTTATGATTTTTTCTCTCCTGCAAATTATAGCAACATCTAAGTGGTCACTAAGAGTTGTAAGCTTACCCCAAGTTTTGATACCCTTCTTTAGCTTGAAACTTTCCTAATGACATTAGGCAACCGAAGTGTACGTAGTTAGGGTCAAAAGTGGGGTGAGTAGGCATAAACCCCTCTGGACTCATATTTTCGCGTGGAAGGTAGGTCTCCCATTACCCATATTGATAGAAGTTTTCAAGATGAAATAAATAATCACTCTACGAAGAACTAAGAATGTTTTTGCCTATTACTGTAGTGAAGTTTAGTTTTTACTGTCAGACGATATGTTCCCAGAAGACTATTGCATCGGGCGAACATCCTGGTGAAGAATGGTAAGAACTGATAAGACTGATGATGCTCTGAAGACAGAATTCAAGAACAGAGATCTGATGGACAGGAACATCAATTAATTACCGTCGGTACACAAGGGACTTATTCATCAGCATCTTCTCCCTCTTCTCCTCTTACTTCTACTTCTCCTCTTCCTTTGCCTTCTACTCCTCCTTCTTTTCTTTCTTCCCTCTTCCTTCTCTTTCTCTTCTAACTTCTTCTTTTACTCTTCCTTTTCCTTTTCCTCTTCCTTCTCCCTCTCCTCTTCATTCTCATTCTATCCCTTCTCCTTTTCTTCTTCCTTCTTCTTCTCCTTCTTCTTCTCCGCTTCCTCGTCCTACTGTTTTGTTTTAAAATTTTCTTTACTAGAAATCTCTCTTTTCTCTTTCTCTTTCTCTGTCTGTCTGTCTGTCTCTCTCTCTCTCTTTCACTCTCTCTCTCTCTCTCTCTCTGAGTTGCGATATGAATATGCTAACATTGTTGTGTTATTGGGAAATGTTTAGGGCACCCTAAGAATAAAAGAATATTGGCAGTCGCAGAGCACCAGGAATCTGATCCATTGGATCAGGTGTTCACTGTAGCAACTTTCTCGCCTTAAATACCGATACCATGTGGTTTGGCAACGCAGTTAAGTGTAGCCGATTAACCGACGGACTTAATGCAACAGGGTGACGCCCTAGCTTGATCAGTAACGCGCTTGTTTCGTGATCTAACGATTGTGAGTTTGAGACTTTCTAGCGGACTCTAAGTAACGATCGTTGGCAATTTGTTCATGCATGATTGACTGTCAGCAAGCAGTAGTAGAGGTACAGGCTTCGGCTTGAAGTCAAAGGTGTTTGTACTGATGCAGGAACGTTAGAGAAAGTAGCTGTCCTCGAGTTTATTTTCATCATGAATAAGTAACCACTTTTATAGCGCCGCTGCTTATTACTATAGGCATCGACCGATGGCGGCTAAAAACCAAGCCGTAATTAAATCAATACCATCGTCAGTCCACTGAGATAGACAGACAGACAGACAGATACACACACAAAAACACACAGACACACAGATAGTCAGACAGACAGACAGACAGAGTCTACGGTGGATACGCCACCTGAAAAAGGTGAGTCAGCCTGAGACCAACATAACATAAGAGATTCAGCCCAGCAACCAAAACTCTTGTAGGTTCTGGTTAGTCGCCAGATGTACACTGCAGTAAAAAAAGTAAAGTATCCCATATCCCACAAGTGGGACGTAGGGGAGGCGCTCATTTCCTTTTCTAGGCCCTTGAGCCGGCAATGGACGAATCCCAAGGTCCTGGACACGGGGCCAGTGCATCGCAGGACTTGCCGTTTACTTCCCAGCTCACGCCGGTACCAAATTCTACTGTTTGGTGACAGAGGCACGATGTGCGCAAACAACTTGCCCAGGGTCGTTACACGGAGTCGAACCCGCAACCGCATGATCATTGACCAAACGCGTTACCGATAGACCACCGTGCCGCACGAGTACTGGGCTCCAACGTTAACATTTGCGTCTGCTACAGTTGCAAAGCGGACGCTGGTCATTCATCGCATCGTTAAACATTGAAAGGGACAACAGCGATATTGAATGACACAGCGTCACCTAGCGACGCGACGGTTAAACAAATAGGCTACGGTGCAGGTCCCGTAATCGGATCTCTGCTTTGTGGTACACTGTACCTTGCGAATAGCTAAACGCAGTCGGTGGGTAAAGAAATGCATTCATTCCGACTGATGTAACACGCGCAATTTCCGGTGCAAATAGCTGTGACGGATAGAAAGACCTGGGTGAAGTCAATCGATTTGGAGCCATGGTTTGTGTCGTTATCAGCCTACGTTCATTCCCAAAGGCCTTCGGAACTAATTTTGAAACGATCCATGACCAGTTTCCGGCAGGGAAATTCCATAGACCATGCGTTAAAGGAGCCGCCTTCTGTTGTTGATACAGCGCAGTGAATTCGAGACATCTAAGCCGGATTAGTAATTGGATGGATGACCGTCCGTGAAAAATACAACGCCATCTGGCGCCAAATCCCATCCATCCTTTGTTTTTTGGTTCTTCTTCTAGCGTGTTCCGTTCATGCTTCTTGTTCGTTGGTTATTAAGTAGCAATAGAAGTTGGGGGGTTATTAATGATGAACTGTCGTCGGATTGGTATAGTCACGTTCGCACCTAAGCCGAATAAACCTTCGATATCAGAACCTTGCTTCTGAGTTGTTTAGAATCGTGTGCTTACATGTACACGCATACATATATACATACATGCATACATACATATATACAAATATGCTTACTTAGTTACATACATACATACATGCCTACATACGTACATAAATTCATACATACACACGTGCACATAAATACATACATGCACATGCATATACAAATACATATATACACATATACATACATATATAAGCCAACATACATACATACATGAATATATTTCATTTCAAAAGGCAAGCCTCCGAACCTCATTAGAGTCCGTTGAATCTGGGACTATAAATTCCCGAAAGACATCGGACCAATTGCTTTTCCTGAGTGAAAGTTCTTGTTTCTTTTCGATGCGTTGAGAGCTTTGCAATCCCTGACATGCCACCGGAAAATCTCTCGTGCCATCTCAGTTCTGTTCTGCTCCAAGGGCGCTGCCACTTCGCGAACAGTCCGCAGTAGTTCCAACGTTTGACAACATCTTATGACATCAAAGGCCGTTGATGTCCCCCTTCTTTATCCAGGCTTCGGACTAGCACCCCCGGAGTACAGCAGCTCTGGCGATCTGCCAATTGTGTCGGTCGTAATGGCCAGTCGAAGGGCTGGAACGTTGAGCGCTCAGTCCAAAATCCTGTCGGCAAGAAACTAATGCCCGCGATGGGAGTTGCACAGGACGGATGGATGAACGTCTGGTTCTCGCCAAAGCTCAGGCGCCGTGATAAAAACATGCAACTAAAATTTTTACACATTCATCTTGACCAATTCACCAACAGGACGCCTATCGTTGCCAGTAGCAATGACGTTTCAGTCGTTGGTAACAAGTGCAATCGTCGCCTGTCTGTCTGTCTGTCCTTCCGTCCGTCCGTCTGTCAGTCTGCCTGTTCGTCAGTCTGTCTGTCAGTTTGTATGTCTGTCCATTTGTCTGTGTGTATGCATACATGTATGCGTGCATGTGTGTATGTAGGTATATATGTGTGTCCGTCCTTCTGTGTGCTTATCCTTCCGTCCGTCCTTCTCAATGTTCGTCAGTCTGTTTGTCAGTTTCCATTTGCCTGTCCGTTTGTGTGTATGCATGTATGTATGTGTGCATGTGTGTATGTAGGTACATATGTATGTCCGTCCTTTTGTCTGCGTATCCGTCTGACTGTCTGTTTGCCTGTCTATTCGTCAGTTTTTCTGTGAGTTTGTATGTCTGTCCATTTGTCTGTCTGTATGCATGTATGTATGTGTGTATGTAGGTACATGTGTATGTCCAACCTTCTGTCTGCGTAGCTGTCTGTCTGTCTTTCTGATTTCCTTGAAGATAATTCAACTTTTATCTGTTTTATACATCAGATCAAATCTGTTACGTGCATGAGAGGGAATCGTTCCCTAGAGAGTTCACTGTGTTCCCACGTGTAACATTTTCTTCTATGCGCCGAACAGTATGTAACAATGAAGAAGATAAAAGACGGGTGAATTGGTCTCTGATGTTTTAAGTCATGACGTTTGAGAGTACATAATGACTGTGCTTAACTACTAGACAATTGTGTCTTTTTGGCTGCATTGCAGCTAGCTGTTTCCACGCGTTGGGCTACTTCAAAGAATGTAAGGATCACCAACTGAGCCATGATCGAGAGAGTTAATTGTGTTTTTTGCCTGATTTATGGAAGAAGAAGAAGAAGATGATGAAGAAGAAGAAGAAGAAGAAGAAGAAGAAGAAGAAGAAAATCAGCCCTCTGAACTAAAAACCCTAGAGGCAGCCATTGTTATGCAGAGCTGTCGACGTTAGTTTCGTATATATATATATGGACAGATTGCAAGTCCTCTCCTTCGTCAGCTTATCTTCCCATAGGCACTGTAGGGTCAAAGTACTCATGGCATGGCTGAATTTGTTAGATGGCGCTAGTGTAGCAGGAATCTTGTAAAATCTGCTTGTCTTATCAGATTATCGTGAGTTATGAAGCTAGTGAGCGACTCATACTTTTGTAGAATCTAGTTACTTATTTATTCTCCCTAATGAAGTTACAGAATATCCGCCACCTCGTTTATACATACTGTACTTTTACTAAAACGAGCTTTGTCCATCTGCATTCATGTACGCAGATACAAATATATATATATATATATGTATGTATATATGCACGTTCCACTATATATGTATTGTACATATATCGTGGGGCGCGGTGATGTAGTGGTATGGTCCGTGTCTCGTTTCCAGAGGGTTACGGGTTCGAATCTGTCTCTAGTCATTGCATAGCGACTTTGGACAAGTTGCTCACCCGCAGTTGCCTGTGAGGAAGGCAGCGGGAAACTACATTACTCATCTCATCCCCCGGTGGCGTAAATAAAACCAATGGACCTGCCTTCGGACAGAGAACTCGTCATCATCATCGTCATCATCATATGCGATTATACATATATGTATATGTACATATAGACATATACATACATTCATACATATAGGGTATATCGTTCCCTATAGAGTCATACATACATGCATACATACAATATGCATATATGCATGCATATGTAAATTAATATATACACAAACATTGGGCTAACTACTAAAAATGTTCATCATTGGTTTTTATGGCTTTTAATATCTCTAGAGTAATATCAACAGGAGTATTGAAAGTCATGATCGGGATCCATTGTACTTGGGGCTCCTCAATCGTTTACACCAAATACACCGATGTTAAAAGCGCCTCTGTATGGTTTGGAAAAGTAGATGTAGTGTCGTTATATCCTGTTAATAAGGAAAATGCTGATCAAGCATGAGTGGTTAACGACAGAAGCTGACTTCCTAGAATTTCTATGACGAGCAATGAGCTCATAAAACGTCTAATACGGTATTGCACTTGGTACCGCTATGTCTGGTTTATTGCTTGCTGTTTACTACTATAATTATTATTACCTCTGCATTTATTTAGCGCCGCTATGTAATGAGCAACTGCGAGTGAATGGCTTGCTCAACCTCCCTACACAGTACCCGTCTAGGAGAGGAGGTTCGAACCCGTACTCTTCGCGTTAAAAGCCGAGAGCTCTAATCAATAGGATTCCATGCCCCGCATTGGGAGTGAATCGAACCCTGATCTCTCTGGAGGAAAGGTTGTCACCTCTTAGGTGGCTTCAGATATACCGCCCACGTTTGATTCTTGGAAGCTCTCCCTGGGGGAATATGCCCTAGCCCCTTTACCAGTCGAAACCCCTTTTCTGCACCGAAGAATATCCTGTGTCCCCCACAAATCGGTGGGCGACACAGGGTATTCTACGGAGCCCGTCCCCCGATACCAGCCGCCCGCCAATCTGAGTTCGAACCCTAGGATCGAACCAGTGGCAGATGGGGCCCTGACTTCCGGGACAGCCCCTCGTGAAGTGAGCACCGGGAGTGAGTCACTGAATGAGCCCTCAGCAGAGCCGACCTCATGACCTGGAGGTGAGTCCCCTCTGTTGGCCCGTCCAGCCACACACATGCATACACACATGCACACATATGCATGCATACAGATGCATAAATACATACATACACACATACATGCATACATACATATATACACACATGCATACACACATGCATACACACATACATACACACATGCATGCATGCATACATGCATACACACATACGTAAATAAATACATAAATACGTGACATATAACTTGACACGGATCATGACAATAAGACTCGAAGATTTGGTTCTCAATATAATTCCAGTGTTGACTGACCATTTGACAATTGTTTTCCAACAACACCGCATTCCGTTTTCAGAGAGTGCATGTCAGACGGGTGTCGGAAGCAACGCCCTGACCGTCGAATTGCTCTGCACTCCGACATAAAATGAGCCATGCGTGTTAAACGACTGTGCGTCGTGTCGGAATTCCACATTCACGAAAACACCGTAAATTACGAAGCGGGAAGAAAATAGAGATATCCCTCCATCTGGACAATCAGCCAACCATCCCAGGGAGAAGTGAATAGAGATATTCGCTCCATCTGGACAATCAACCAACTATCTCAGGGAGAAAAGAATAGAGATATTCTCTCCATCTGGACCACCTGGACAATCAGCCAGCCATCCCAGGGAAAAGTGAATAGAGATATTCGCTCCTTCTGGAACATCTGGACCATCAGCCAATCATCCCAGGGAGAAGAGAATAGAGATATTCGCTCCTTCTGGACCATCAACCAACAATCCCAGCCTCAACCTGGAAGTGACCACTTTAACGCCAATGGGAGCGAAGGAAATAAGCAAATGGATTCACCGATGCAAACAGACATAAGCATAGGCAGACGTTAATTCGTCCCAAAATCTTAGCACGAACAGACAAACAGGATGAGAAAAAGAGACTCAGACAAACGGAGAAAGAGATGGACATATAAACTGGCAACGAAAAAAACAGATGAAGGGACAGACGGATAAACGGAAAGCCAGGCAGACAGGCAGACAGAGTAACTGACAGACATATAAGACGGAATGGAGTATTAATGTGAGAAATAGAGCAAGAAAGGCACAGACAGACAGAAGCAGTTTCGACAGGTGAACAGACGGAATTAGAATCTCTCTTCTTCTGGCCGGAATTAATCCCTTTTAAACAGACGGAATAAGAATGCTGGGACATAAAGGCTTTTCACGAAGACAAACGACTCGACAAAAACTAATTGGAAATGGAGAGGGAATTTAAGTGATAGAAGAATTATTAGACTATCTAGCAGCCTTTTGGATAGGCAAAGAGATGAACGCCTGAAAGACAAAAACTGCTTTATGGGCGCAATAATAACGGAGCTAGACTACATCGTAATCGTAATTCCGAGATTTCTACAGCGCCCAACGAAAGCCGCGCCGCGGGGACCAGATTATTCACAGGCGTTCAGTCAAAACAAAATCGATAGGCAAAAAGGGTTCGGTTCCAGGTCAAGATCCAAAAGTGAGACGGAGAGACAGCATGGCAGCTACGGGTGGTGGTGTTTGGGGTTGGAGAGGAGAGAGAAATAAGAGGAAGAAAGGGTGTCAGGGTAGGATCTGTGAAAGAGGAATGTTTTGAATTTTGAGTGAAAGGCCGAAGTAGAAATTGTAAGCGGTGGATCATCGATGAGTTTGTGTGATAAGTCAGAAAACTGTCGCAGTTCTGGGGGAGTTTATTCCAGAGTGGTGGGGCAGCTGTCTGGATTAGTCTCAGATGAGTTTATTCTTGAAGCGGCGCTTTATAAATGTCAGATTACGATTACAATTACAATTAATCGAGTCTAGGCTACTCTAGTCTAGTGAAGTAAAGTCTATTCTAATCTAATTCAACCTAACCAATTTAATTCAGTTTAATGACTTCATACTGTGAGCAAAAAGAAAACTGAAGAGTTTAACCCCGCCCAGTATGAGATAACTAATACCAAAGAGTTATTCGCCTTTAGACCTACCTACGTACTTACTCACTCAGATCTGTAACTGGCAAGGGTACAGGCGCTAGAGAAGTCTGTTCAAAGTGGCGCTACATAAATGAGATTTAGTCATATTGTGATTAGAAGAGATGTAGTTGTTGAAAAAGTGTCTGAGTTGGTTTTTCTATGCAATCATTTGCTCGTTCAATTAAGTGCAGGTCTTGCGATACCCTCTACCCGAACACTGGTGGTCTCTCCGATCTTCTCGGTAGCTGGTCCAAAGCTTTGTACTTACTGCCTAGTTCAGTTCGTTCTGCCAATTCTTTGATGTCTTTCAGGTCTATACTTAAGTTACACCTCTTCCAACTTATTTATCCACTTGCTTACAGATAGACAGATAGACAGACAGACTGACAGACAGACAGAATGACTGACTGACAGACAGACAGACAGACAGATGACAGACAGACAGAGTTAGACACCCACTTGCTACATGAGTAGTAAGCAGTGCAAGATTGGGGTTTAGGAAGCAAGTCATATGCATTGAATGATATCTTTGTTTGACATCACATGTCCACATGTCCGTAGCCTGGATTTTGGTTTCTCTGACCTAACGGAATACGACCCGGCTTCTTCAACGATTTCTGACTTTTTGACTGCGATTTCGACTTGAAGCGACCATCGACTGAAGCCTTTGGCATTACGATAACTGAGCTATAGAAGTATTTAGATTAAATTAGATTAGATTAGATTAGGTGTGGGCCGTATGCACTATTTTCCAGATGCATTGTCATGATAATAAGTGATGCGGAGGCCCTATCAGAGGGGGAGGTAGCAGGGCCATTTGGGCCAGACCTTGCAGAGTAAGGGGCCTCATCTTTACATACTGTTGGTCCCACTTGCTGGAATCGTCTCCCTCGAGAGCTGCGACTTGAGCTCCTTTCTCTCCCCCTCTTAGTATTCCGCAGGTGCCTGAAACTTACTGTGATTTTACTTTTTCGGGTCGAAAGCACCTCTGTTGAGTTTATCCTCTAAGAGGCGGTTTATAAATCTCAAATTACAATTACAATTACAATACCGATTTTCGTGTAGTTAAAAAAGAAATGTTCTTATTCGAACCAAATATTTTCTATTTGTTAAAAGGCCTAACAGGCGGGAGGCAGCAGGTCTATTTATCCAGGGCCTCGCCAAGAGATCTCGGATTCTGAAAAAGTTTTTATTTTTAATTATTAATATGTATTTATCTTTTTCTAATACTATTCGTTATAACGAATTATTTGGCTTATGATATTCATGCATCAAGATAGAGGTCTCATATTTGCATTGGCCCGGGCCTCGCCGAACCTCTCAAAGGCCCTGTCAGTGGATAGATATCATTCATAAGCTGCTAGGGGCTTCATTATAAAAAGAGACAATACAAATGCCTCAAAGAACTAACCTTGTTGGCTGCTGGTTCCAGGTGTTGCCTTGTCTTTCAGTCTCTCTTGGTTGGCGATGTATTGAGCGATAAATGCATCTGGTCTGCAGCAGCCGCCTTTATGGGACTCAGCGGTGGGCCCGTTTGCTGCCATCAGCGGTCCACATCAGCAGCACATAACATCATGTTGCCGCCTGCACAGACTCAGCCACTAGCAGTGATCACTCAAGCGTACAGACAAGGCACACTCCAGGGACTAAGCATACATATATGCAGACATGCATACAATGCATGCATACATACGTACATACATATCAGCATGCATGCATACATACATACATGTACATATATACATACATACTACCATGGCCACATATGCACACATATGCACACATACATACATACATACATAAATACATATATGCACACTGCTACAAAATGTGCTATTGTGAGACCTTACCTGGTGCGCGGGGAACTTCTCTTGCTTGCGGGAAGGTAGGATGGACTGTTGGGCACCGCGAAAGAGAAGAGGGACGACTGTACAGAGGTCTCAAACAAGTACCACAAGTTGACAGAGCGAACTGAGGAAGAATTCGGGGGAATTCGAAGGATGTTTTCCGTTGGACGGGGCTGGAGAACTGTAGCCGTGACTGAATTGGAGGAAGCATGAGAAGAGGAAAAATTCTTAGCTTCCCCTTACCTTCGTCTTCATAAGTGTAGATATATACAGTATATGTGTGTTAAATTAGCCCGGTACCAGTGGTACTGGTAGAACTGGTGGTACTGGTAATACTGGTGATACGGGAGCTATTGGAGCTGTACCAGCTGTGAATTGGAGTGTGGAGCGCAAGAAGGAGAATCATACACTGGTTGACAAGTGATAAGGAACCTTTGACGAACCTGTCTTCGCTTGTGGTGGCTACGAATGGAATCCTAACAGAGTCAAATCCTTTTGGAGAAGCTATTCCGCTGGTGGAAAAGACGAAAACCTCAGCTTCTCTTATCACAGTACCCATCTCTCCCGCTCTTGCTTTATGCATATCCGTGACCCTCGCAGAATCCCCCTATGCTCGACTTTAAAACTGCATCAACCATCGCCACATCCATAGTTCATGCTAAATTAGACCATTGCAATTCACTATTCCTGAACATAGGCTCCACCCAAATAAGCCGCCTTCAAGTCATACAGAATGCTCCTGCTCGTGCTGTCACCAAAAGCCTTAAACACCATCACATAACTCCTGTTCTTAAATCACTACATTGGCTTAAAATGCCTGAACGAATTGAGTACAAAGTCCTATCACTTACCTACAACACACTTCAATCTTCCCAACCCTCCTCTCTCCATCAGTTATTTACAATACAACCGCTTCGCTCAACCCGCTCCTCTTCTGCCCTAACACTTCTACGCCCTCCCGTCACCTCATCCGTAAAATTTGACAATCGCTTCGTAGCCATAGCTGCCCAACCACTCTGGAATAAACTCCCCCCAGAACTGCGACAGTTTTCTGACCAATCATACAAACTCATCTATGCTCCACCGCTTGCAATTTCTGCTTCGGCCTTTCACTCAAAACTCAAAACATTCCTCTTTCACATATCCCATCCTGACACTCCTTCTTCCTCTTATCTCTCTCTCCTCTCCAACCCCAAACACCACCCCCATAGCTGCTTCTCACGCTGTCTCTCCGTCTGACTTTTGGATCTTGCCCTGGAACCGAACCCTTTTTGCCTATCGATTTTGTTTTGACTGAGCGCCTGTGAATAAGCTGGTCCCCGCGGCGCGGCTTTCGTTGGGCGTTGTAGAAATCCTGAATTACGATTACGAACGGAGCTGAGGTAATGCCTGATGCCCGAGTCTGTACTGCGTCAGTAGGTCTGTGCTTACGTTTGCGTGGAAGATCTTTTGGTGTTTTATGTAGGACGATACGACAGTCGTTAATTACGACCAAGGAGAGTCTTTGTAAAAAGCAAGTTGTATATAGACATTGTAATTGGAATGTCTATTGCAAAAATAGAAACCTGTATTTGTGTTTTTCGTCAATGAGTGCAAACGAATTCGCGACACATACATCTCTCCTTCTGGCTGGAATTAATCCCTCCTAGGAGACACATACATATACACAATATATATATACAGTATACACACATGCAAGCATACATACATACATTGAGACATACACGCACGCACTGAAGTATACAAACAGATACATAGAGATCCTTATTTGGCGATAATCCTGGACAGGTTGACAAGGCATCGTGACAATAACAAATGTTAAAACAATGTCTTGTTTTGCATAGCCTCAGTGTCCGGAATGATTCTACTCATCTGCTTTCCATTGTCATTTTGTCATTTTCTCTTCATGTCTTCATAAGGCACCAAAAGGGTGGCTATTGTCATCACTCATTAGCCTAAATTATTGTTACCCATAATAGACTGCATTCGGTCTACATAATCGGCATCATCAGCATCGTTATCCATGGATGAAAGCCCAGATGTGTTCGCTGTACATACTATCATCGTTTACTTCAACGCACCTCTGTATCCACTGCCATTGTCCAGCCTCTGGACCCACTGCCACTGTCCAGCCTTTGTATCCACTGCCACTACCCAGCCTCTGTATCCACTGCCACTGTCCCGCCTCTGTATCCACTGCCACTGTGGACGTTAGTTTGTCTCCAATCTTCTGTGTCGTCGAGCCATTCTCTGCAAGAAATTTTCCTTCTTGTTCAACCCACAAGTTATTCTCAACATCACACATTGTAATTGTAGTTTAAAATTTGTATAGCGCCACTTCAAGATAAACTCATCAGTGGCGCTTTCTGCGCTTACCGCAATGATGTTAGAAATGTCATTAAGATCACAAAGTTTATCATTTAGCAGTCATTGTTGGAAGAACTAGAGAAGACACCGGTGACAAGATCGCACACACACGCAGAGACCTGCCAACGGATTCCCATCCACAGCAGACGGATGACACGACGTTCAGAGTGTCCCTGTGAACTTTCATTATTTTTACTACACGTAGCCGTGATTTTTCGGGTACCCGTACCTTCCATTTCTTGAACTGTGGTACCGTACCCCATGTTTTCATATCGTGAATAAACAAAGCCCATTAAGTTTGGCATGAGCCTGGCATTCTTCAATGACTTTCATACTGTTAGTCAAACAATTATATTTATTATTGCGCAAAAGGGGAAAGCAGGGGAAGAAAATGGTTTCCAACTTTCTAGATCAAAGCCACGTCTGTGATTTTACATACGTGTCTATACTGTCTTTTAAGATTTGGTTTTCTAAGAATGAACAAATTCGTGAAGAACAAGCATCCAATAACACATTGACTTCAGAAACTTATTTCTAGAAACGAAACTTTCTCCTTAAGCAACGAACGACAATATTATTTTTTAGTTCGATTGAATGTTAACTGGTTTTCCGTTTAGTTTTGCTGTCTTTTATCGCTGTAACCCAAACAAAGGTTTTCATACATCAGGTGGATCTTATTAATATTAAAATCAATATTGACACTAATAAATATTAACAATAATATATTCCAAAAGTTAATTTTTTTATTATTAACTAATCTTTTATTGTCACATTAACATTAGTATATAATAAAATTAAAATTAATATTAACACCACTTGGAGTTGTGTCAACAGCACCAACAAACAAAATGGCGGTTTTTGATGGAGATACAGGGTTAGAGAGAGAGAGAGAGAGACAGACAGACAGACAGACAGACAGACAGACAGATAGACAGACAGACAGAGATATACAGAGAGAGAGAAAGAGACAGAGACAAAGACAGACACAGAGACAGACACAGACACAGAGACAGACACAGACATAGTTAGACGCCCACTTGTTACACGAGCAGTAGCCCCTAAGCAGTTCAAGATTGGAGCTTAGGAAGCAAATCATATGCACTGGATGATCTCTCTGTTTGACGTCACATGTCCACTGCATCGTGGATGCAAACAGGTCCGAGTGGCGATAATTAATGTGTCTAGGCTTACCAGACACGACTGCTTTGTACAACAGCTGGCTAATCTACAAGATAAAGCTGCAAACGGCCACTGATTTCAGCTGATATCCTGTTTAAACAAGCTGTTGCGGACTATGCCTTAACTATACGATGTGTTTAATCAGCTAATGCAAACAGCAATAAATCAGATCTGCTCAGTTGCTTTTGGCCAAGCAATAATGCAGAATTTTAAACTCCTGCTGAAACTATAACGTTAAATGAACCCTTTAAAGCAATCTTGAACAACCCAAATCATGTCTTACATCAGCTACTCCCACCAGTTAAAACCCTCATTTATTCCCTACGGTCCCACACCCATGATCGTGTTATTCCTCCTGCTGACAATTTAACGCGTAAATGTTTTATTAATAGGATGTTGTATGCATATTAAGTTTTCTTGTGTTCTTAAATACTTCTAAACAGATGTGCGATTAGCTATTGGTTAACAAAGAATATACTTACTTACTTACGTATTAGGTTAAATGCCACGGTGTAGGGTGGCAGAAAAATTAGCAAAAGTGTGGTACAGATGATTTTCGAACAAGGTTTTGAGGTTTCTGTACGATAGTTAAAGTTTAAAATGAGCTTCCTTTTCTGCAATAAGTTTACTACTAATCTGAAATGACATTATCTTATCAGCAGTACGTTTGATGCAGTTATTTCTGAATTTATTAGGCGCCACTATCTAATGACTTAGCATCAATCGATGGCGTCGAGCAATTGTGAGTGAAGGACTTGCTCAAGGTCCATACACAGTATTCGTCTCGGAGGAGGCTCGAACCCGTACTCTCCGCGTTACAAGCCGAGCGCTATATCCAATATGCTACCGTGCCCAACAGTAATACTGTACAAGTCACCTAAACTAATTGCGAATGCGGGTAAATAAGATGCGAGCTATCTCCAGTATGCTTTCTCCAAAATGCTTTATCCGATAAGCTACATGTAAATAGATTTACTCTGAATTTACTCGATGTACTTTGGATCTAGATTTACTCTGGCTTCTGCATAACTCCATCTTAACCCATAGCGAAGACACACCCGCGCCTCAGATTCAGATTAACTGACATTGCACGCTTTATAAATGCTTTAAATATAATAAATTAAATTAAATAGATTAGATATGAAAGGCTTTCCTCCTGCTGCAGTAAACTTACATATAAGATAGAAACATAAACCAGTTTAAGTAAAATTTTGCGAATCAGGATAAGATAGATGCGAGTTTTCTCGCTCTCTTGCAACAAGCTAAATAAATATGACTTCAAAGGATATAAATGTAAATGTACACGTTTTCAACAGCCACTGTATGACCCAGATCCTGTTCATTTTTCAATGAATTTATCGGGTGGGATCCTTCACCACCGCTGTCCGTTTGAATAGGTGCCACGCCAGTTAAGGTTCCCATGTACGGACCGTGCTAGCCCGAGATTCAAAACTCTGAAATAAGCCATGACCGGGACGCGAACCGGCATCCTCACGCTCAGAGGCGCCTCGACGTTCGCGTTAACCATTGTAGCTATGCACGCCAGTATAATATCCTCCTGGAATCACTAACCTTACATAATGACCAGCAACAGCGAAAGATTTATGTATATTAGACTACTGCGGTAGTCTTAAAAAGCAACCTAATCAATCAGCTTATGCCTATTTACAGGCTTTGCATGCTACATGGTCGTGTCCACGCCTCTGTTATTCATCAATCGTGATGCTTGAGAATTTTACAAATGAAACCACGCCTTGGGAAATATTGAACCTATGGTCATTGATCAAACAGCTCAATGTAATTTCTCACAAAAATTATAGCGAGTCAGGGGTACAGTCCTCTGGGGCTGACCAGCATCTGTGAGCGTCGTTTACCTGCTTATTCTTAACGAAAGATTTGCATGAACCATAAATTACAATAAGCTTATAATGTACAGAATGTTTAAAGCAACACGTCATCTGCCTAAAGGAAAAGCTAAAAGACCAATTCCGACGTGGCCTCCGTTTTAAAAATTATTTTTTAAATGTTCTAAACAAAACTAGTGGATTCGTCCATTGAGCAAAAGCTTCTTCTTTCCGCTTCTTTCCGAAAGATATAGTCAAGTTTTCACAAACGAGTTAAATATTTCGTCGCCTCATGCTCGAGGAGTAATTATTACACATCTCTGCAGTATTTATTTACTTATTAAAGCATTTATAACGCATGTAATGTCAGTACACCTGAATCTGAGGAGCGAAAATGTAATGTAAGGATTGCAATCTTAGTATACAATATAAAAGGGACAAAAGAAAATGGGGCAAACTTCACCCTCGCTGGATCAGATCATCCTACAAACTAAGATATAGTGACACTACAACAATATTATTTCGTCACTATAACAATATTAATTTGTCACTATAATAATATTAATTTGTCACTATAACAATATTATTTCGTTACTATAACAATATTAATTTGTCACTATAACAATATTATTTCGTTACTATAACAATATTAATTTGTCACTATAACAATATTATTTCGTCACTATAATAATATTAATTTGTCACTAATAAACATCATGAATAAACATCATGGACACATAAGACATCTCCACTGTAAGCTGATACGATCGCTGGTACACTGTTTATAATGGACAGACGGACTGGTAGGTACACTGTTTATAATGGACAGACGGACTGGTAGGTACACTGTTTATTATGAACAGACAAGCCCAGTCTGTCGCGTTTAATAGCCCACGGCAACAAAGGAAGTCTCCCAAAGGCCGTTATAACGAGAGGGAGACGTAACTACGTGCGTGCCTCGGATAAGCGATTGAGTAATTCCAATGTTTAACGACATCTTACGACATCAAAGGCCGTTGACGTCGCTCTCCTGCTTTATCCAGGCTTGGGACTGGCACTACACGAGCGGCAGTGGCGGCGTTGAACGCGAATGGTAGAGATAAAATGGCAACGGCAAGAGAATGAGTTGCGCTTACCATCCTTCTGCTGCTGTATTAGGCTCAATCGCTTTCAGAACCACAGCCCTAAGCATCATTTTGAATAGAGGTACATGATTACTTCACATAAATATTATTGTACCTTACAAGACCTTACTTTACTTACCTCGACTTACTGTATATATTACCTTACCTCACTTTACCGTCTCTTACCTTATCTCTCATATCGTATTCATACCTTACCTCGCCTTACGGTATATAAGCTTACCTCGACTTGTTGTATCTTACCTTACCTCACCTTTCTATGCCATGCATAAAAGAACAACATGGAGAGAGGAAATTGCTCAGACCGCCTCAGAGCAAAAGGATGGAGTTGCAGAGGCTGGTGATGTGAAAAAGGATAGCTTAATCTGCTACATTCTTCCAGTGAAATAAAACGTAAACCCCTACTGAGACAACTTAAGACCTAATTTCGAACGGTAACCTTTCTAGATCTGTAAGATAGCTACGTTTTACAGCCTTTGTAGCTTCAAACAAGGCGGTACATAAATAGCCAGGTACATTTACATGTCATCATATATACATATACACAATCATACATACATATATACTTGCATGCATATATACAGTACAAACATAATTACACCTGGCATCTGGTCCTACAAGGGCGAATTGGGACGAGTTCATCTTGGGACATAATTTGTTCACGGTAGATACATACATACTTACATGCATACATGCATGCATTCATACATACATACGTACATACATACATACTGTACATAAGAAAGTATGTTTAATGCGTCTATGATTGCATTCCTGATGCACTCTGCGCTAGAAACACATTAAGGCGCCAAATCCCTTGGGAATTGCAAGAGTATTAAGAGCCTCTTTTCTGAAGGCGAGGTTTAAGAGACCTGACATCCGATACTGGACGACTAAAGCTACGACAGCTACCTACCGGCAGTGTTGATCGGCAGTGAATTAATAGCAACGCGTTCAAGTACCTAGGCAACGTTTCAGTACTACTTATAACGAAGTACTAAAACATGGAAATACTTTAACTTGTTGCGAAGTAATATTTCAAGCTTGTTTCGGTTCTTTTATTTCGTAATGACTGACAATTATGGTTTCGTTACTCGTTTCCTTTACCCGTTTGGCGCAGATGAACAGTACATACATTATGTAGTTTGCAGTTGAAAGATCAAAAGAATGATGGGCAGCACAAGATACACAAAGGGCTGTCTGTTCTCTGGAAGAGGTTAAACTAGCATGACATTAGCTAATTACCCAGCTGAATATATGAGCGACGGTCTGTGGGGTGGTTTGAAATCGCCCCGTCAGAAGCGGCGAGGGAGTAAGTTAGTGATGCATGTTCCATGCCAACATCGTAATCGTAAACTCGAGATTTCTACAACGCCCAACGAAAGCTAAGTCACCGGAACCAGCTTATACACAGGCGCTCAGTCAGAACAAAATCGATAGGCAAGAAAGGTTCGGTTCCAGGTCAAGATCCGAGAGTCTGACAGGGAGTCAGTCAGACGGCTACGGTGGATGATGTTTGGCACTGGATCTGCAGGAGAGACCATGGAAAGAGGATATGATCTGTAAATGCGTAGTAACTATATATGCGGAAGAAGAAGAGGAACACTGAGTAGAATACGCAAATAGTAAATTTCGATTGATTAAGAAACAGGTAGTAAATGTGTTTATACGCCAAACTGAGTATAAACGTTTAGTATACACCCGGTTCATAAAGCATACATATGAACCCCAACCATTAGTTTTTGAAATTCGGTATCACCTTTTGGCCTCCAGAAAGGAACAGCTGACGGGGAAGGAACTGAAACATGACATGGGAGGGGAATGAGAAAATGGGCGATGCCTTGGAAACCTAAACATTTAGATCTCCACAGAGTGAGGCAAGATGCGGTGACGAGGGAGTTGCCACAGCGGAGAAACAGATCTTCAATTCGCCTGTATTACCTGAGTTCAGATTCCAGGTTCGCTATGACAAGTACGTTAGGTAGTATTGTCAAACTATGTGATATCTCGGAGACCATCATATATCGTCATATATTAGATGTGAGTAAATATCATGTTCTTCAAAGTAGCTGACTGTTTCGTTCTTCTAAACTGAACTAGAGAGGCAAAATACTTCTGGAATAAATAACTTTTTAATCTTATTTTAACAGAAACCAATTCGTCATAGAATCGGTACAATCAACTTGTATTTTCAAGATGCTATTTGAAGGAATACTTTTTCTCTGACATAACTGAAATCGCTGACGAGTACTTTTACTTCAGCTTAAGTACTTAAAGTTAGAATTACTTTTACTTTCACTTAAGCACTTTGGTCTGGTACATGAACATCACTGCGTACTGGTCAGTTCAGAAGATTCCCTGACATACGAAGTTCATGTTCAACGGCGCTAACCAAGACATACAACCTGATCATCGTTTCTAAGAGACTGAAAGACACCTAGCGACTGCTGCGGAAAAGAAATTCATGAAAAAACGGAACTAACACTTTTGTCTCCATCCTAAGGTCGTCCGGGTGATTAAAATGTCCCTATTGCAATTAGCCTGGAAAATTCAACTACAATTCACTTGTCCTGTATTTATACAACACCCAAATGAGCCGCCTTCAAGCTATCCAAAATATTCTCGCTCGTGCCATCACCAAAACCCCAAACATTCATTCATACATACGTACATACATACATACATACATCCATACATACATCCATACATACATATATACAAAAATACATGCATGCATATATACATACATACATCCATACATACATACATAAATACATGCATGCATATATACATGCATGCATATATACATACATACATACATTCATAAATATATGCATGCATATATACATACATAAATACATACATGCATGTATATATGCATGTATGTGTTATGTATATATGTATGTATGTATATATGTATGTATGTATGGATGTATGTATGTATGTATATACGCATGTATGTATGTATATATGCATGCATGTATTTATGTATGTATGTATGTATATATGCATGCATATATACATACATACATACATAAATACATGCATGCATATATACATACATATATACATACATACAAACATACATACATACATACATACATACATACAAACATACATATATACATGCATACATACATGCATACATGCATACATTCTGTGGAAATCTCGACTTTATGATTACGATTATGATAAATTGACCTTCCATATCTCAGTGAGACCTCGTCGATCTGCTTCTAAAATTCTATGCATACATCTAAGCATTCATACATACATGCATGTCAGTATGTATGTACCTATGTATATGTATGTACGTATGTATGTATGAATGCATAATGAAAACAGCAATAACAACAGCAACAGTAATAATAATAACAATCATCATTATCATCATCATCAGTATCATAATTGAATTTTCGTATGTAGGTCTATTCGCGAGATGGCGAAGCCATCTGCGTGGCAGGGCAGAGCAGATCTATGTTGAGTTTTAATCTTCTTATCCAAGTTCTGTCTTTTATGTCTGGTTTATCTCTTGTTTGTTGAAACTAAAATGTCACCCGAGTTTCACGTCAGCTTATTAATAAGAAAATCTTTCGATTTCAATGCGAGCTTTAAGGATGACCAGCACCAGCAAAAAATTAATTACTTCACTCATTCTCTTATTCATTCGCTTGCTTACTCACTCACACTCATTCACTCACTCACTCACTCTCACTCCACTCACTCACTCACTCACTCGCTCTCACTCACTCACCCACCCATCCCCACCCACCCACCCACCCACCCAATACCTACCCACCCACTCAATACCCACCCACCCACCCACCCACCCAATACCCACCCACCCACCCAATACCCACCCACCCACTCACCCACTCACCCACTCACCCACTCACCCACTCACCCACTCACCCACTCACCCACTCACCCACTCACCCACTCACCCACTCACCCACTCACCCACTCACCCACTCACCCACTCACCCACTCACCCACTCACCCACTCACCCACTCACCCACTCACCCACTCACCCACTCACCCACTCACCCACTCACCCACTCACCCACTCACCCACTCACCCACTCACCCACTCACCCACTCACTCACTCACCCACTCACCCACTCACCCACTCACCCACTCACCCACTCACCCACTCACTCACTCACTCACTCACTCACTCACTCACTCACTCACTCACTTGTTCGTTCGTTCGTTCGTTCGTTCGTTCGTTCATTCTTTCATTGATTCATGGCATTCATTTAGTGCCTCTGGCACTAGGAGGCAGCTACTGAGAAAGGCTCACGGGTAACCCTCAGCGAAAGAGGACAGGTTTTAAGTACTGACAGATGCCAGGAGAAGATGCAGAATTAGAGGGTGGCCATTTTAGGTAGATGGTTTTAGAGCTGAGGATGAATAACAAATTGTTTGCCATGGCGATCAGTATAAGTTAATTTTAAATTGCTATGCATTATTCTACACCTCGTTCTTAGAGAACTTTAGCGCAATGACATGAGAACATGAAGGTTAGCACGAGAACACTGGCACGAGAACCTTAGCACGAGAACGTTGGCCAATATAATTGCATGCTACATGAACAGTAGGAGAAGCCACAGCTGCACAGCTTGCCTCTGATTACAGTCTGAGGTCAAAGTTCACCGGAAAAGCTTAATTGATGTTACGCTATCGGGGTATTAATCAACCGTCGAATTTCATGTGACCACCGGCAATACATTCTCACGGGCTGCGCTCGATTTCGACTTCCGCAGACCTTCCCTTATGAGCTGCTGTAAAGTTAACAGGGATATTTACGGAGTTAGTCATATTTCCAGATTTTCAGATCACACCCCCGGAAGCGAACCCCCGTCGCACAGGCGATTAGTCCGATACATTTTTACTTTATAGCACGCGAAACTGGGACAATTTGCCGTTTATCATTTAGACCTTCGCAGCAAATTGCCTCCGTTCATGTCTTCATCCAGTTTACGAGTCCAGTGTTAATGGAAAATTGTTTCGCAGATGCGACACAGTATCAGCTGTGTTACTTCAAAGACGAGGATGATTTCAAAAGTTTTATACTCGTACATACATGCATATATACACATGCATACATAAAGCATGCACACATACACATACATACATACAAATATATTCATACATACATACTTACAGAATTAAATTTAATGATGTAATCTTTCTGAATTTATTTATACCATATATATGTATTATTAGAAATATATGCACTTTTGTTGCGTATTTAAAAGGCGCTATATGAAGTGTCTATAACGAACCCAAACTCACTTAGGCTGGCGGAGACACGGTGCTATGTATATGTAAATTTCCATTACATTACATTATTCGGTGCGTGCGCTAAATTTGTGATCCAACGATTTAGGGTTCGGGTCTGCTTAGAGACAGTGTGACAACCCTGGAGATGTTTGTGCACACGTGCCTCTGTCACAGAGCTGTATACTATGGTACCAGTGTAAGCTGGGAAGTAAACAGAAATCCAGCGATGCACTGGCCCCGTGTCCAGTATCTTCTGCTTCGTCCATTACCACTAGTCCTTACATTACACCATTGTTAATGGCCTATGACAAAACTTTTATAGCGCTTCTTTTTCTATTCGCCCAGAAGAAGTATAATATGGCGAAACGTGTATTTTCAGATACGTATTGTTCTGCTGTGTCGTTTTATCGTCCGATTTGTGCTTTTAGTCGTAGTTCCACGGTTTAACGACAGCTTATGGCATCAAAGGCCGTTGCCGTCGCCCTCCTCCTTTATCCAGGCTTGGGACTGGCACTACCCCCCAAACAAGGCAGTGGCGGTAATAATAATAATAATTCCAATGTTTAACGACATCTTATGACATCAAAGGCCGTTGCCGTCGCCCTCCTCCTTTATCCAGGCTTGGGACTGGCACTACCCCCCAAACAAGGCAGTGGCGGTAATAATAATAATAATTCCAATGTTTAACGACATCTTATGACATCAAAGGCCGTTGCCGTCGCCCTCCTCCTTTATCCAGGCTTGGGACTGGCACTACCCCAAACAAGGCAATGGCGGTAATAATAATAATAATTCCAATGTTTAACGACAGCTTATGGCATCAAAGGCCGTTGCCGTCGCCCTCCTCCTTTATCCAGGTTTGGGACTGGCACTACCCCCAAACAAGGCAGTGGCGGAATTATTTGGGCCTTTCGCGAACCCTATCGTATATCAACTGTTCTTTTTCATCATGTTGACCAAACAAGTGTTATTGTTCTTGCAGAGTAGACAAAGCTGTGCTTATCGTCCGGAATTGACTCTTGTCGGTCGCCATAAAGCTCCCGAGTTGTCGTAAAGGGTCTTAGCGTCCGAAACTGGATGTCTTTCATCACCGAATATCTCCCAACGGAAGATAAAGGCTTCTGACACACGAATGATGCGATCATCGTAAACCGCAGAAGCGGAGTAGAGAACAAAGTTTCAACGGCATCTGGGATATCAGCATTGAGTTGAATCATTTCTTAGAAATGGAAATTTGAATGGAGGCAATGACGTACGATGGCAGGATCGCTGAGGACTCAGATAATTAGGAAAAGAGACTGGGACAAAAATTCAGAAAATTGCCATAACAGAGGCAGTGTACCAGGACCGAGATAAAGACAGACAATAACAGGGAGGCAGTATCTCAGGTCCAAGAGACAGACAAAAAATGACAGAGAGAGTGAAAATAATAGAGACATAAGCGGAGAAGCAGACAAACAGAGACAGAAGTACAGGCACAAAAGGATTAGAGACGAAGACAGAGAAGGCGATCGAGGCTGAGAGACTAAGACAACATGGAGAACAGTGAGTGACATTGTTTCTCAGTGTCCTTCTCCCTCCATCGCTGAGAAACAGTGACACAAAGAAGGACACAAGCCACAATGACGAGGGCAAGGCGAGGGACAAGAACAGGAGCAGAGAAGCAGCCTAAACATAGACACCAAAAGACAACGAAAAACTAAAAGAAGTAATGGCAGAGAGAACAATGACAAAAGAACAATGAAAAGAAAAGAAACAATGGCAGAGAGAACAATGACAAAAGAACAATGAAAAGAAAAGAAACAATGGCAGAGAGAACAATGACAAAAGAACAATGAAAAGAAAAGGAACAGCGACCGAGAGAACAATGACAAAAAGACAATTAAACAAGAAAAGGAATAGTGACAGAGAAAAACTAGCGCAGAAGAAAGAAACTCGACAAGGGCCTTTGAGAGCTCAAATATGGCGCAACATAAATTTTCAGATATAATAGACCGAACATCCGCAGTGACAGGAAAGACATCTGTCATGAACGCAAATGCAAAGAGAGATAGAGAAAGACAGAGAGAGATAGAGAAAGACAGAGAGAGAGAGAGAAACACAGAAACAGACAGAGAGATACAGAGACACTCAAACACACGACAAGACAGAGAGAGAGACACTCAAACACACGACGAGGCTGAGAAAAGGATAGACGTTGATAGACAGACGAGGGACATTAGCACAGCCACTGAGATGGAGAAGATGCACTTCGCGCATCACGTGCCATGCGTGACAAGAAATTCGCCGGGCTGTTATACTTGAGTGACGATGGCCAACAGGACCTTCAAGTCGAATCTGTCGCCAGTTAAGACAAGCGAACCTTCTCCTCAACATCCAATAGCAAGTCTGGAAAATGTCATTTCTCGTCTGATCTGATTTGATCTGATCTTGTCTCGTCTTGTGTGATCTGATGTGATCTTCTGCTATATTACCTTACCTTACGTTACAAAACCTCACCTCACGTCACCTCCTCTTATTACACCTCACCTTATATTGTCTACAGTCTTTATATTAATGCAAAAGGCATGTATGTGAGTGTATGCATATATGTACCTGTATGTAAGTATGTATGTATGCATACATGCTTGTATGTATGTATGTATGCATGCATACAAGTATGTATATATGTATGTATGCATATATGTATGTATGCTGTTATATATGTATGTATTAGGTATATATGTAGGAATATATGTTTGTATATGTGGATGTAAGTGTTTGTACATGTATATGTATGTATGTATATGCCTGTGTATGCCTATATATGTATGTATGTATGTTTGCATGTATGTGTATATTTATGCATATATAAATATGTATGTTTGTTTGTTTATATGTATGTATCAATGTACGTATGCATAAAAGTATGCATATGTGCAATATACATATATTACATACACATATTTTGCATCACATATGTATATACAAACATATATAGGTACTTGCATATTTTTGGGTATAGGTCTGTGCTGGTTTCGGCGTCTGTGTGGGTATAGGTCTTCGTGTATATATGTGTGTGAGTATGTGCGTGCGTATGTATATATATATTGGTGTGTCTGTGGGTGTATTTGCACTGAAGGCCGCGTTTTTGTGTGAATCGCTTCTCCGTGAAACGAGGGCTCTTCATCATTCCGAAACAACACGTTTCGACACCTCTCGACCATCCAGTCTACCACCCAACAAACTTGACATTTCGTCGGGAGCCATCTTTCAGGCAGGCAGCCGGTGGATCAGCAAACCGGTCAACCAGCCAGTCAGGCAGCCAGTCAGGCAGTCAGTCAGGCAGTCAGTCAGGCAGTCAGTCAGGCAGTCAATTGGAACTGGCATTGGAAGCACAATCCATTTAGTCGCAACAATTTCTGCAGCAATTTCGTCGTCGCAATTGTGAGGATTTTTCATCTGATGATGCCGGCTCGTCTAATTTATACGCCCAGGCGATTGGAGAAAATCCGTTGGGAATCTAGCGGATTCCCTCGCTGATCTTACAATAAGGTCTGCAACGGATATTTACAGCTGACGGCAGCAGATTGAAGGGCAGGCGCCTTTGCAACATAAACCATTGGATTCTGTCAGTAAGTCAATGACTTCAAAATGACAGTTGCTAACAAAGCATGAGACCTCAGCCTGCTAAAACCACGGTCAAATTGTAATTGTAATTGTAATTTGAGATTTATAAAGCGCGTCTTAAAGGATAAACTCAACAGAGGTGCTTCCTACCCGAAAAAGTAAAATCACTGTTAAACAGTACAGTCTTCAGGCGCCTGCGGAACACTGAGAGGGGGAGAGAAAGAAGCTCAAGTCGCAATTCTCGATGGAGACGATTCCAGCAAGTGGGACCAACGTAGGCAAAGCTTCTGGTCTGGGCCGCAGCGGTTCGCATGCGAGGGACAAACAGGAGGTCCTGAGTGGCCGAGTGAAGGGTGCTACGGCCCGGTAACGAGGAGACCAAAGTGCAGAAGTGAATGAGGTAAAGGGGAGCAGAGCCAAGAACACAACTGCGCATGAGGGAGAGGATCTTAAAGTGGACACGCTGCTGGGCGGGGAGCCAGTAAAGACCAAGTAATCGTAATCGTAATCGTAAGTGTACAGCTATATAGTTCCTCACTACAGCGAGACAAGGAACTTTCTTGGTTAGCATGCTTTTGCTGTGCATGGTCTGTCTCGACCTTTACATCTTAATCACCTTTTCCAAGAATCGTTTCCTCCGTAGGTTGTTTCTGCGTCTTCTCCGGCTCTTTTCTTGGTTTTCGGCAGAACTGGAATTTGGCGTACACATCGACTTCGCTTAGCGGCGACCATCGACTGATGCCTTGAGATTTATTACATATATATATATACATATATGTATATATATATTATACATTATACTGAATTAACGAATGAAAGAATGAATGAATGAACGAATTAGCTAGCTAGCGAGCGAGAGCGAGTGAGCGAGTGGGTGGGTGGCTGAGTGAATGAGTGTGAGTGAGTGAGTGAGTGACTGAATGGGTGAGTGAGCAAGCGAGCGAGCTAGCGAGCTAGTGAATAAGCGAATGAGTAAAGTAATTATTTTGACTGTTGTGTAACTAAAGCTCGCATTGAAATCGAAAGCTTTTCTTAATAATAAACTGATGTGACACACATGTGACATTTTAGATGCAACAACCAAGCGATAATCTTCAGAGGTACCCCGTACCTGACAATATGAGACCACGATCAAAGAGATTGGTCTGCAACCGTTGGCGAAATAGGGGCCGAAAAAGGAAAAGAACCTCGTGTTGCAGGTGAAGGGGGAGCCTGCTTCAGTAATTCCGACTCCTAGCTTCACGAAAAACATGGAATGCGACGTCTTATCTTAACCGTGCTTAGCAAACTATCCTTGGTCTGTACGGACAAAAAGTCGTTTTCACAGAAACTTACGAGTGACTTCTGGTAACTCTGCGTTGTCCGCAAGGAAAGGTCGTCAACTTTGAGTTGTTCTATAGCGCTATACTTCAAGTTTCATTTGAGAACCGATTATTTTTTTACAGCACCTACCCGTATACAAGCTTGGGTTCAGATCGCAGAGGGAACTATTTGTCCTCGTGGGACAATTTTATGGCGCCAACCATTAGTGTGGAGAACTCATCGACAGAAATCCTTGGAAATAGGCAGTCATTTCGCGATAATAACCAGCACAACGAAAACAACATGCTGTCTGTGTAATTTCGTTTCATTTCATGGAATTCTCATCGCCCATTAGAGTTTAATGCACGATGGATGAAAACTAGATGGCTTATCCATCCATCCACTCGTCCGTCTAACCTTCCATTCTTCCATACATCCATCCATCCATCGATACATCCGTCCATCCATCCATCCATCCACCCATCCATCCATCCATCCATCCATTGATTTATCCAACCATCCACCCATCAATCCATTAACCCATCAATCTATCCATCCATTCATCCATCCATTGATTTATCCACCCATCCACCCATCAATCCATTAACCCATCAGTCCATCCATACATATACATCCATCTGTCCGTCTGTCTGTACGTCCGTCCGTCTGTCTATTCATTTAACCTACTTGAATGTCTTTGTGTAAATGTCTGTCTGCACGTATGTCTGCCTGTTTGTCAGTCCATCCCATCAAAGAAGTGATCAGATATTCATTGTCCATTCACAAAATACATTGCAATGTTATATTGGCCATGCATATAGATCAACACATTTGCAATTATCTCTATGCATGGCATGTAGATCTACATATCGTTCAAAAATCAAATAGGATATATATATATACTACTTAGTCACATACATACATAATAGATGTCACATAATATATATATATATATATATAGACAGATAGATAGATGATGATAGATAGATAGATAGATAGATAGATAGATAGATAGATAGATAGATAGATAGATAGATAGATAGATAGATAGATAGATAGATAGATAGATAGATAGATAGATAGATAGATAGATAGATAGATAGATAGATAGATAGATAGATAGATAGATAGATAGATAGATAGATAGATAGATAGATAGATAGATAGATAGATAGATAGATAGATAGATAGATAGATAGATAGATAGATAGATAGATAGATAGATAGATAGATAGATAGATAGATAGATAGATAGATAGATAGATAGATAGATAGATAGATAGATAGATAGATAGATAGATAGATAGATAGATAGATAGATAGATAGATAGATAGATAGATAGATAGATAGATAGATAGATAGATAGATAGATAGATAGATAGATAGATAGATAGATAGATAGATAGATAGATAGATAGATAGATAGATAGATAGAGATAGATAGATAGATAGATAGATAGATAGATAGATAGATAGATAGATAGATAGATAGATAGATAGATAGATAGATAGATAGATAGACAGATAGATAGATAGATAGATAGATAGATAGATAGATGATAGATGATAGATGATAGATAGATAGATAGATAGATAGACAGACAGACAGATACATAGATAGACAGAGACAGACAGACAGACAGACAGACAGACAGACAGACAGACAGACAGATAGATAGATAGATAGATAGATAGATAGATAGATAGATAGATAGATAGATAGATAGATAGATAGATAGATAGATAGATAGATAGATAGATAGATAGATAGATAGATAGATAGATAGATAGATAGATAGATAGATGGATCAAAGATCTCGTTGGGATCTGTATTTCTCTGAAGACTTGACACATTTCCCAGCGGGCTCTCTTCACGTATATAAAGAACTGATGTTCGGAACTTGACTACATAACCTTCTGGACTTTGCCTCGCTTGCGATAGCACTCTGGAGCGACCAGCGAGCGATACTTCGTGTAAATGATATAGTGGCGCTACAGTATTGTACGACAAGATCATGTATCATCTGTCAATAAACAGGGGAATTAATAGCTTCTGGCTGACCGGCATTTCATGTTATGCATTTGTCAATTTTCTGTCTACTGTTGCTCGCTTTCTTGTGGGTTTGGGCCGTCCATAAATGACGTCACGCACCTAGAGGGCGAGGGGGTCACACATCTGTGACGATTTGTGACGAAGGGGAGGGAGGGTTTAAGAACTGTGACGTCACATCATCACATCAAACAGCTTGGATTGTTTCGAGTTATTGTTATTAAACATTTTTAATAATTGTAATGATTCTACCAGAGCTTTTCATTTTGTGGAATGCATAATGATTGTAATAATTATACTCTCTCCAATTTTCTTCGTTCTACTACATAGTTTCAAGTATTTTTATAGTTATAATTACCTTATTTGATAATTATAAGAAAATTTGCATATAACATCTGGACATCTGGTTTTTTCGGGGGGGGTTGCTGAGCTTTGTGATGTCATATTTGAGGGGGGTATGACTTTTGTGACGACGTGTGACGAGGAGGGAGGGGATCAAAAATCGTCCTAAATTGCGTGACGTCATTTATGGACGGCCCCTTAGTTGGAGATTTTGCAGCAAGTTTTGTTTCATTTTCATTGTTTGTAGTTTCAGTCTGTTTTCCCTTTCCGTGGGCAAGATCTTTCAATTCTGTCTTACGGTCGAAACTGTTGTAAAAACGTGATTTGCTATGACTGTTATCTGTCATGCATATGGCAAGCAGAATTGCCGGAATGACCTCTGGCCTGCCCCAATTCGTCACGAACGACCCAATTACCAGACCGTCAACGAAGTGTGAACGAAGGGCAGCCTAGCACGTATGTGAACTACATCGATAAGACTCGAAAACAACCGTAAATTAATACTTATCTCTGGATTAATCAGCGCTGAAAAAGCGGATCTTCCATTCGAGTACCTTCCAGTACCTTCGAGTACCTTCGAGTACCTTCGAGTACTTTTGAGTACCTTCCCGACAGACGAGGCCATAAAATAATCTTGGACGAAAAAGTCGACGTTTTTCCGGGAACACCGCATCTCAGTGGCTATGAAACTCGCCTTCAGATGCAGAGGGTGTTTTACGACGGGAAAGGATGTTGGAACCGTCAACAGTCGTTAAGTGATGGTCCAGCGTTCTCAAGACGAGGCTAAATGATGTTCAAACATTTCACGACACAGCGACAAGCAATTCTAGTCGCTAGTATAGTCTAAAATGTCTTGTGTGCGAATACTCGTCTATGAGCTGCGTATAGGTAACGATGACTCGTTTGCAGCGGTTTGGCGCTGTGGACACGACGCTGTCATGCACAACGAAGTTAAGCAGCGTTACTGATTGTCCAAGGAATATCAATTCATCTGGGACCAAGTTTGCCCAGATTTTCTGGTGTAAGTGTGTATGTATGTATATATGCATGAACGAATTTATGTAGGTATGTATGTATATATGTATGTGTGTATGTATGTATGTGTCTAGTATGTATGTATGTATGTATGTATGTATATATGCATGACCGAATTTATGTAGGTATGTATGTATATATGTATGTGTGTATGTATGTATATATGCATGACCGAATTTATGTAGGTATGTATGTATATATGTATGTGTGTATGTATGTATGTGTCTAGTATGTATGTATGTATGTATATATGCATGACCGAATTTATGTAGGTATGTATGTATATATGTATGTGTGTATGTATGTATGTGTCTAGTATGTATGTATGTATGTATGTATGTATATATGCATGACCGAATTTATGTAGGTATGTATGTATATATGTATGTGTGTATGTATGTATGTGTCTAGTATGTATGTATGTATGTATGTATGTATATATGCATGACCGAATTTATGTAGGTATGTATGTGTGTATGTATGTATATATGCATGAACGAATTTATGTAGGTATGTATGTGTGTATTTATACATGCGTGTATGTGTATAGGTGTGTATGTATGTATATATGTATGCATGCATGCATACACGAATGTAAATATGCGTGTAAGTATGCATAT
>OZ029924.1:21502398-21542572 GCA_964023275.1 Norana najaformis | reverse complement strand
TATGCATGAATGTGTATATGTATGTATATATGTAAGTATGTATGTATGTATTTATATGTATGTATGTATGTATGCAGGGATGTGGACGGACTGCTGTCGTTGTGTATGCTCTTCAGACGGAAGTTCCTTTAAACCTGGGGTCAGGCCATCTATTTATCTATCTATCTATCTATCTATCTGTCTGTCTGTCTGTCTGTCTGTCTGTCTATCTGTCTATCTGTCTATCTATCTATCTGTCTATCTATCTACTTATTTATCTATCTACCTACCTACCTACCTACCTACCTACCTACCTACCTATATATATATATATATATATATATATATATATATATATATATATATATATATATATATATATATATATATATATATATATATATATATATATATATATATATATATATATATATATATATATATATATATATATATATATATATATATATATATATATATATATATATATATATATATATATATATATATATATATATATATATATATATATATATATATATATATATAGAACGTGTCTAGAGTCAGGTAAACTCGTCTGTTAACCTTTCACCTTTACATCCGTACTTTGCTACAACGCAGTTTGCCATCCTACAGGTGCATCGTCTTAGGTTTTATTATTAAGTAAGTTTACAGTTGACTCCTATCAACATTTTCACTTGTCTGGATCAGTTAGATAACCATGTATACAATGCTTTCGGGGTTGTGCTCCTCGCATTTTCGCCGATCCCACTTACTTTCAGCAAATATGAATATTCATGATGCAGCGTGTTACGTTCACCTAAGCGCGTGATAACGGGACCTATATCTTAACGTCGAGCCCAAATTGAAGCCCAAATTACAGCTATGGAATATGAGGCATTGTGTTGCCAAATCGACAATGTTTGTTATTTCCTAACTAAATTAGTCGTACCAGTAAATAAATGCAGTAGATACTTGTAAACACACGCAGTTCCAATTTCTAGCAAATAAGAATATTCATTAACAGCTTGCGTCACTGCGTCACGAATATTCATATTTGCTGAACGTATGTGGGGTCGGCGAAAACGCGGCATTTTTTAAAGTGCCTTCATACATACTTACATACGCGCATGCATACATGCATACACAAATGCGTATATACATACATACACACACTCACATAACAACACTCAAATAACCACATGCCTACCTACCTACATACACATACATATACACATATACTTACTACATACATACACACATACATATACACATATACTTACTAACATACTTACACACATACATATACACATATACCTACTTAGATATATACACACATACATATACACATATACTTACTAACATACATACACACATACATATACACATATACTTACTAACATACATACACACATACATATACACATATACTTACTAACATACATACACACATACATATACACATATACTTACTTACATACATACACAAATACGTTCACACATATTTACATGGACTATGTTCAGGGCCTTGGGATTTGTCCACTGCCGGCTCATGTATGCGCATTAATCTTCAGATGAAATAACGATCCTTAATCATGGAAATCACTTACATAAATCAACGAAATTTTCTGCAATTCTTCACATCCATTTATCTGTAACTAGACCTAAGCTCAGTCATCTAAGTCAAATTCAAGTTTTACAGTTCTATATTCGCAGAAAAAGTTGCCAAGTTGGTTGGCCACTTAGCTTTTTAGTTGGGCGCTGCATAAATCTGGAGTTTACGATTACAATTGCCAGATGGGTCCAGGACGATGACGGCATGCAACATCATAAAATATCTGATAGCATTGGGTTGCATTTATTGGTAAGCTGATTTGGCTGCACATGCGGGGTAACAGAATTAAAATTGAATTGCGTTTTCGAAGGGCAGCTTTTATACATAAGACCACACTTATAACCTAACGCACACAGTGTAGGCATGCAGGCATGTATTATGTATGCATGTATTTAGGTATGTATGTATATCTATTCAAACGTTTATCTGTTATTATATTAATTGATATTTTATATTATGTAATGCAATATTATGTTATATTATGTTATGTTATATTATGTTATGTTATAATATGTTATGTTATATTATGTTATGTTATATTTTGTTACCTTTATCTATTCTGCTGCTTTTGGCTTGTAAAAAAGTTGTCCAAAGTTGTAAGGAGGTAAAGTAAAATTAGTTACCCGGTATCCTGAAGGTAAATTAAACCTGGTATCCTGAAGGTAAATTAAACCTGGTATCCTGAAGGTAAATTAAACTTGGTATCCTGAAGGTAAATTAAACCTGGTATCCTGAAAGTAAATTAAACTTGGTATCCTGAAGGTAAATTAAACCTGGTATCCTGAAGGTAAATTAAACCTGGTATCCTGAAGGTAAATTAAGCCTGGTATCTTGAAGGTAAATTAAACCTGGTATCCTGAAGGTAAATTAAACCTGGTATCCTGAAGGTAAATTAAACCTGGTATCCTGAAAGTAAATTAAACCTGGTGTGATATGGTACAATGTGGCACTTGCGGATTCGATTTTCCATGGCGCCGGTAAATAAGATGGTCTCCCTGACACAGCGTGACAGCGTGACTGCTCCATCCGCTCGTACGTGAGGAATTTTCCTCTTAGCGGAATGAAAGATCCCGAATGGACAAAGTCGCGTGACGCTGGTAAATTGCGCCAGTTTACAATACATTACATGAGAAAAACAAAGTAAAATAAGGTAAGATACGGTGAGTTAATAATGGAAAAAGCGAGACAAGGAAGGATAGTAGATAAAGGTAGAGTAAGATATGGTAACGTATGGTAATCGCTCTTTATACCGCACCTTGCGAGGTCTGTTATAATTGTAATCATCTTTCAGTAGCTTTAAAATCATTTAAAGGAGCTGTATAACTGCTCGTACATTTGGATTAGATATATATAAATTTACCAGGCGTTTGTCTTCATTAGCGTCGTTTTTCAGATGAGTGACAATATATTAAAGTTTTTGGAAATCTTTCAGTCCACAGCATAGATTTAAACTCCTAAGAACTTTTGGCAGCTGCTACAAGATAATGTCTCGCCTCGTAGCAGAAGTAGCAAAAGTTGCGCCAAGTAAATTTCCGGTACTAATTAGGTCATGTCAGCTTTTGTTTTCTTCTCTTCGGCAGTACTTGAGCCATAAGGGCTACTGATTCGATTTAGGTGCAGTTAGACTGTTAGAGGAACCGCTAAAGCGGCTGTTAGTGACATCTTCATAGGTTTTTTACGGCTAGCCAACATCGCAGAGTTGAATGAATACTTAAGGGATACCGACAAAGTACACACTGTGATTTCTAAGACGCCGGGGTTCCGCCTTTTACGACAAGGTAAACACCCATTCACCTTGACCGAGGAGCGGCCCTAAACGACCACGACACTAAATCCTAATTCCCTCTGTGGTAAATTTAAGCTAAGTAGCACAAGTCATCGAGGCAGATGTCATTGCTCCATCCGCTCGTACGTGATGGATTTTTCTCGGACAGGAATGTAAGATCCCGAATGGACAAATTCGCGAGCGCCAGGTCTTAAATCGAGAATTTGAAGGGTACTTGGAGAACACTGAGGTACTGAGCAAAGGGTGCAAGATGAAAGAAAGAGCGTCGGCCATAATTCCGTATCGCTCAAGCGAACTTGGACACAGAGCGATGCTGGACTGTCGCATTGGATGCATCAAACTGGACGGTAAACAGAAGCATCAACGCGAAACGATTCCAACAGTTAGCCAGTCAAATCATGCAAGTGTGCCGTTTTCGCGATCCGCGTCGGTATTAAAGTGCCGCCTAGGATCAAAAGAGATAAAGGCCACCAGCGTGAGGACAATTCAGATCCGGGTGAGAACAGTTCCGAGAAATACTGTGATTGTTTCGCGTGTCCAGGACACGGAAGTTTCTTCCTAAAGCTGGAACTGTTCTGTCGTTATCGTTTTCTTCAGCTTCATTTGCTAAATCATGTTTTGTCCAGATTACGACTGCATTAGTACAGACTGTTTGCTTAACTGCTTAAACTTTCCCACTTACAAAATTATTGCGTCATATCATATGTATGTATGTATGCATGTATGTATGTATGTGTGTATGCATGTATGTATATATGTATATATGTATGTATGTATCTATGTATTAATGAATGTATGTGTATGTATATATATGCATGCATGTATGTATGAATGTATGTATGTATGTGTGTATGTATGTATGTATGTATGCATGCATGTATGTATGTATGTATGAATGTATGTATGTATGTATGTATGAATGTATGTATGTATGTATGCATGTATGTATGTATGTGTATGTGTGTATGTATGTATGCATATATGTATGAATGCATGCATGTATCCAAATACTTATATAGCGCATTTTTATAGAAAATTACAAAAGGCGTTCCGGCAGTTAAAGAATTTCCAATATTGCTATTAAGGCAGAAGAATACTTTTGGGTTGGTTTAATTGTTTACTGCCAAAAGAACGATGAATCTGAGCCGTCATCATCCGGGACCCCATCTGGCAATCTGGCAATCGTAATCGTAAACTCCAGATTTATGCAACGCCCAACTAAAAAGCTAAGTGGCCAACCAACTTGGCAACGCATCGGACTCAGACAAGGGGCGAGGAAGCACATCGACCAAATAATTAGCTCGACATTCATGGGAGGTCTGTTTCCGTCTGGAGGTAAACCACACACTGCGCTAATATTGCTTTCATGAAAATTCCTAATCCAGTTATGAAGCAGGCCCGAAAAACTAATCTTGACACGCACTCCTCTTCGAAAACTAATGTAGGGAAACATCAGACACTGTTGTGGGTGGCTAGAATGCTCATAGGTGTCAATTGTCGTCTAACAGAACACGTCCTTTGAAGTCAGAAATAAAGTAAAGCTGCCAAGGCCCACGCGGAATGTAGTGGAGGCACTCATTTCCTGCTCTTCCGCCGTTCAAAGCGTCAGTCTTTCCTTCACCATCTACCGTAGCCGCCTGCCTGCCTGCCTGCCTGCCTGCCTGCCTGTCTGTCTGCCTGCCTGCCTGCCTGCCTGCCTGCCTGCCTGCCTGCCTGCCTGCCTGCCTGCCTGCCTGCCTGCCTGCCTGCCTGCCTGCCTGCCTGCCTGCCTGCCTGCCTGCCTGCCTGCCTGCCTGCTTCTTGGATCTTGACCTGGAATCGTTTCTAACCCTTCTGTCTAACTGATTTTGTTTTGACTGAGCGTATGTGAATCAAATGGTTCCCGTGATCCAGCTTTCGTTGAGCTCTTTAGAAATCTCGACATTACGATTACGATTACGATTCAGCCGGCAGTGCACGAATCCCAAGCTCAGTGCATGGCAGGACTAGCCGTTTACATCGATACCAAATTCTACTGCTTGGCGACAGAGACAAATGTGAATTGTAATTTGTAATTGTAATCAGAAATTTGTATAGCGCCTCTTCAAGAGAATCAAAGGCGCCCTCTGATTAATGACGATGTAATGATGATAATGTAATGACGATAATGATAATGTAATGGTGATGTAATGCCGTAATGATGTTAAATGTCAATAAGAACACAGACTGAGCCCCACCAACAGATTCACAACTTTAGATGAAAGCTGGCAACATGTTCAGAGTCCCTGAAGCACGCAGCAGCGAGAATGAACAGCCTATCCAGGGTACTTATACGGATACCGCTCACCAGGCTCAAACTAGCAATCGTTAGATTGCAGACGAAGCGTCCTACCGATTAGACCATCGTAGTCTTAACCAGACATTCTCCTCACCTGTTGTAGTAAATAGAACTGTCTGGCAGGGAGTGTTACTGAATGTGCCTTGAGATCAAAGAGAATGTTCTACCAACACTAGTATCTGGTAACACTAGACATTGTAAACGTGAATGTTAATATCCGAAATTTTTCTCAACGCCACACAAAAGCCACGAAGAACATCACTGTTAATATGGTAATGCATGGAAATGTGGCTGCCTCACATACACATATGCGTACATATCTGTAAATGGATGATCTACGCACTAGTTGTGATATGATAGATTTACTCACTACGCGGCGCTAACTTGATTAGATTACATATCAGCAAAGCGACGGGAGATGATGACGTCAGCTATTCGACTAGCTCTAAATTTTCCTCTGGCCTTGGTTCGCTCTTTATGCAGTGACCTGCGCATCCAGATTTAATATGTACATTTATAGGCGTCTAAATCTGTATCTGGGCATTATATAGCGCCTCATAAAGTCGATTGTAATGTAAATGTATTTGTGAACCTCCAAAATTTATCGGCGCCACACAAAAGCCGCGTCAGGGAGACTAGCGTAATCACCGGCTCCATATCAATTCAAGTCTGCAAGAGACATTATGTTTGATCTCGCTTTCTTAACTGATGTTGGAGTTATAAAATGCCGACATGCTCGTCTGTATAGACCTACAAATGATGGTCGTTTAGCTGGGGAAGGTCTCCGCTGGCAGTCTCTTTCAGACATGCAAAGAATCGAGTTTAAAACCTTTTTTATGAATCACAAAGTACTACATTTAAATCAGCCGACCAATCTCTTTTCCGTGCTCAACCGCCATAACAACAAATATTGCACTCGATCAATGGGAACTATGACTCTTGAAGTCCTTAGTTCCAGGATAGTGTTGCGTTCTCAAGCGTTCTCGTTTGCTGGTTTTGAAATTCGATACCAAGTTCTATTCGTTCTGTCAGTTCTTTGATGTCGTTCAAGTCCAAACTTAAGACTCATCTGTTTCCATTTGTAAATGTAATTGTAATTTGAGATTTATAAAGCGCCTCTTAGAGGATAAACTCAACAGAGGTGCTTCTGACCTGAAAAAGTAAAATCACTGTTGAACAGTACAGTCTTCAGGCGCCTGCGGAACACTGAGAGGGGAAGAGAAAGGAGCTGAAGTCGCAATACTCGAGGGAGACGATTCCTACCCATTGTAGCTTAACTTCTGGTTTCTCTGACCTACACGACTTCGATCTGGCTTCTCGATGGATTATGATTTTGATTACGATTCACTTGAAGCGACCATCGATTGATGGTTTGGGCGTTAGAATAACGGCGCTATAGAAGTCATTAGACTCGATCCGATTATTAGGTAACACAAATGAATAATCAAAGTAGCAAAGAATAATAGAAATAGCATAAAAATAAATAATCAGATAAATAAATACAAAGACCTTAGGAAGAAATAAAAACTGCACTTAATGTCACTTTGAAAGACAATATGGTAGGAGGCTAAATTAAACTGGCGCCAAATGAGTTGAACGTTCGCATCTTTCCGTTTCCGGTGTCCCCGATCACCTGTCGCTGTTGCTTCCGTTTCCTCTCGCAAAAAACGCAATGCGCTTGGCAATACGGTTGGCAATGCGTTTGGCAAGCAGATGGCAATTTCCGCCTTCGGACGGGCGCTGAATTCAACCGATGCCACTTAAGACTCGGACCAGGATGACTAGCCAGACTGAATAACCAATTTGCCAACATCCGGGTCTCCAGCAGCCGCTGAAGGCTCCGTCTTCTCAGGTAATTAAACTCGATGTTCGTATAGTGCACATAAGCAATAAGTGATATAACGTTTCGCGCACTTATTGGCTTGTACTGTATGGCAGTTTGTTGAATTGTATAGCGCACTTGTATTGAGAAGTTCTTAAAATGCCCAAGACAAATATTCAGATACACTACATAGCGCTGTGTTGAACTGAATGTATCTATGTAGTAGTAGTAGTAGTAGTAGTAGTAGTAGTAGTAGTAGTAGTAGTAGTAGTAGTAGTAGTAGTAAAAATATTAGTAGTAGTAGTGGTGGTAGTAATGGTACTAGTAGCAGTAGTAGTGGTAGTAGTAGTAGTTCGTCAGTTTAACGATATCTTATGTCATCAGTGGCCGTTGACGTCGCCCTCCTCCTTTATCCAGCCTTGAGACTGGCACTACCCCCAATCAAGGCATTGGCGGAGTTTGTATATATGTATGTATGTAACTGGCTATTTGTATAACGCCTTTAAAGAACCTCACAAAGATTCGATGATTTTGTATTGTATTGTATTTTGTTGGTCGTCTTGTGCGTGCGTGCTTCTAAACGTTGATAACCGTCATCATCATCATCATCATCATCATCATCATCATCATCATCATCATCATCATCATCATCATCATCATCATCATCATCATCATCATCATCATCATCATCATCATCATCATCATCAAGATCCATGGGCAGAAAGCCCGTAGGTGTCCAATTCACAGGTTACCATCTGTCTCCATACTCTGCGGTCCTGTATCAGTATGATCAAGCTGTTTAGATCCTTCTGGCATCAATCTTTTATATCATCCATCCACTCTCTGTTAGATCTTCCTCATTATCCAAAATTCCCATCATAACACCTTTTATTTTTATGCTATTGTCCATTCTACATATTATGTCCGAATTAACACAGTTTTCATTTATTTCATTGTTGTCTGTATTAGATCTTCCTTTATGTCCAATCTTGCAATCATAAAAGATCGAACGTTGATGCTGCAGAGATTGATTTAATGAATAGCGAGGAACGTGATCTCGTTTTGGCGCCTAAGAGGACTCGCTTTTTGAAATCTACAGCATAGGCTCATCAGTAATCAGCGTGATATTAAAACAGAACTGTAATCATTTTCACTACAAGAGCAAAGTGCCTGGGCTAATTATTCAAACGCCTCTGCTCCAAATAATTTCATGGTAAAAACATTCATCTATTCGTAACCGCGGATAGTCCGCCAAGATATTCCTTTGACCACCTAGCTGCAATCTGAACGATCTCTTCATTTGCTCCAGACTTACAGACTCGGAAACAGTTGCAATGTTTACGACTGACCTTTGTGATCTGAAGGTGGCTGATTAAAAAAACGGTCGCAAAAACGCCAGCTACGATAGCGGCATCTTCTGGCCGGAAGGACGTTGATCTAAGAAGCCATGACACTTGTTGACTTGTGACCGTCGCACAGCTCTGCTTTGTTCGTTTATTATTTAGCATCTCGGAACTTGAGATGCAAAGGGCGCCAGCTATCATTTGCCCAGAGAGACTAGGAGTATAGTCTTGGGGTAACATAATCTGCTATGTAATATAAAAATGTAATATGATTTAATATGATGCTTACCCACTGTGACAAGACTTTTGGGAGTTGATGATCCAACGGACTTCGACCAGGTTTCCCAAAGGATTACGATTTTTACTACGATTTCACTTGAAGCGACCATCGCGATTGTTGCCTTGTGTAGTATGAAAACAGCGCTATAAAAGTCGTTGGATCAGGTAACGTAAAGAAGACAGCGCTATAAAAGTCGTTGGATCAGGTAACGTAAAGAAGACAGCGCTATAAAAGTCGTTGGATCAGGTAACGTAAAGAAGACAGCGCTATAAAAGTCGTTGGATCAGGTAACGTAAAGAAGACAATTTATTTAGCGTAGTTTAATAGCTAAGTAATTTCAAATACGCGTTATAACTGAGTGAGCGAGTGACTGACTGACTGGCTGGCTGGCTGAGTGAATGACTAATGGACTGACTGAGTGATTGAGTGACTGACTGAGTGACTGACTGCGTGACCGAGTGACTGACTGACTGGCTGAGCGACTGAGTGACTGACTGAGTGACTGAGTGACTGAATGACAGTGAGTGACTGAGTGAACAAGAAAGCAAGCCATCATGTTTATATACTCATGTATGTACCTAGCTATAGGGCCTACGCGAGGGACGCTGCATTGGCCTCCGATTGAAGAGAGCATTAAATTCAAGGTTCTCCTGACATGTTGGGCCTCGATGATTTGCTCGGAACCAGGATACATCACAGAGTTTCTAATTCCTGTCTCGAGCCATCTGGATCGACAAACTCTGTATCTGATACTCCCGCAATACCATACGATGGTTCGGGCACGCTCTGCTTTTTCGGGTATTAGACTGACCTTTTGCAACAGACTTCCTCTGAAATTCCAAGGGTTCCTTTTTTAGATCTGTTATATAGTCATGTTGCAGCGCTTTCTGATGTTCCTAAAATGCGCTTTATAATTGCTTCGATACATATATGCATGCATGCATACATACATACATGCATACAAACAATATATACATGCATACATACATTCATACATACATACATACATGCACGCATCCATACATACATAAATACATTGATGCATGTATGTATGTATGCATGTATGTATATATGTATGTCTGTATGTATGTATGTATGTATGTATGTATGTATGTATGTGGGTATGTATGTATGTGGGTATGTATGTATGTAGGTATGTATGCATGTATGTATGTATGTATGTATGCATGTATATATATATGTATATATGTATGTATGTATGTATGTGGATATGTATGTATGTATGTATGTATCCATGTATCTGGCATTCATGTAGCCTATCTGGTATAATCATGCCAATGAGTTATAATGGCGAGTTGCAAATGACGTGTTCTGTACACCATATCATCGGTTTATAGTCATTTGCATCAACAGTGGCCGAGAAATCATTATGACGCTCTCTTGGCTCGGCGGAAAGGAAGCGTGCTTTCGGTCAGTATCAAAGTCCGCTGCTGCATAAAAGCCCCATGACCTCATGAAGGCAGCAGTGACTGCCTAAAGCGTTAGCGATGAGCTAATTGGCAGTTCAGAAGCATCGACGGAAACTGCCCGTATCAGAGACGAGACAGCTGAGCAAGACGTGCGACGAAGACTATATATACGCATAGAGCCGCTTCGCTGTCAGACTAACGCAAGCGTCGTCATAGTCGAGTCTGTCGTCAACGGTAGCGTTCGTGTACGTCTGGAGAAGAATTCGTTTCAAATTAGCTATATTTAGCGAAGGAGAGCCAAAGAGAAGATCTTTTCCCGTCGGGGAAGTGATATTCATACGGAATTTGTATTTGGAAGTCCGGTAGGATATTACTTGATTTACTATCTATAATTGAAAGACCGTTAGTATATTGCTGTGTTCCTGTGGTAGATTTACGTTTCTTTATTCCGCCGGGAGCTTCGCCTTACCGTTTGAGGCGCTTCTTCATTGCGATATCTTCACGAGTTATGATCTAATGCTTTCCTGCTATGCCCTAAAGTCCACAACAGAATCTTCGTTTCTTTTACTTCGATTTGATGGATCGGAGCCCAACCCAGAATTCTTGTAAATGTTAGTTTTCAGGTAAAGTTTAAGCTGTTTGAAAGTAAAATATACCCAAGAGTTGCGGCCTACGGTCTTACTTTAGGTATAAGTAAGTAAGTAAGCAAGCAAGCAAGCAACTAAGTAAGTAAGCAATTAAGTAAGTAATGAATTTGTTAATATGCCATATGTCCATCGACTGAGCGAGGAATCGTAGGATAAATATCTGGCCTAGTTAGCTAAATTGGTTAAAGCGTACGTCAAGGCTCATCTGTGCGTGAGGATGTCGGTTCGCCTACCGACCGTAGATCTTTTTCAGAGATTTGAACTCAGGCCAGCACGGTCCATACTCGGGGAACTTAAATTGCGAGACGCCCATTCAAACGGTCAGCAATCACTTCACTGAAAAACGAGCAAGGTTGAGGTCATACGGTAGCTATAGGAAAACATGTACATTTACATATACATTAGGTATTAATATTGTACATTTACATCTGTTTTAATGCTTCGCTAAGTCGGTTACTTGTAGGCGCCAGTGCGCGTGAAACATATTTGTATCGGCTGCTCAATGCATTATTGTAGTCAGGTTCGCCCTTTGTAAATGCTTTGTTTTGCTCTATCGTTGTATTTGACAAGGTACAGTTTGTCTACGGATGGTCTTATCATGAATATGTCTGATTTTGGGAGAGATCACTTATACAATGGGTTTTCCGTCCGTGATTTATTTTCTTTATCTTCTTAGAAGCAGATCTCTAAGACGCTGTAGAATCTTTCGACGAGGCTGTGGTTTGTTGAAACCTTTAGGTGCACCGTCACACACATCTATATACATGCATACATACATACATGCATACATACATACCTACATACATACATACATACATACATACCTACATACATACATACATACATACATGCATACATCCATGCATACATACATCTGATAATTAGTGAAGCAATTAGATGAACTCGATTGCCGATACTACTTCCAGCAGAAGAGGTTATTAAAGGTCAATACGCAATGGACAAGTAATTTCAGTTTCAGTCAGGACCTGATGTCTGCCGCAATTTAGTTCCTCGAACATAAATAATTCATGTCCTCTTTATCTGATCCGACCTTTAGAAATCATGTCATTACCACGCTCGCATGCAATTGCAAATATTGACAAACATTCAGAACCACCGACAAACACACAGATAGACACACATACAGACACACACAGATAGAGAGGTATATAAAGACATATAGACAATAATGAGAGTCAGAAATACTGGAGATACACTAGAGATATAGAGACAATTTGAAAGTCAGAAATACTAGAGATACGTTAGAGATATATAGACAATATTGAAAGCCAGCAATACTAGAGATATTTTAGAGATATATACACAATATTGAAAGCCAAAAATACTAGAGATACATTAGAGATATATAGACAATATTGAAAGCCAGAAAAACTAGAGATACATTATAGATATATAGACAACATTGAAAGTCAGACATACTAGAGATAAATAGACAATATTGAAAATCAGAAATACTAGAGACAGTGATAGACTAGCAGACAGACAAAGGCATAGGCCTACCATCAGGAGCGCCTCTGATGAGTCTATTCTTGAAGTGGCGCTTTATAAATGTCAGATTACAATTACAATTACAATTACTGATCGATCGACCGACCTATCGATGACGAACAAACGAACAAACCGACTGACAATTTGAAGGATTTAGCACAAAAGAAAATTCACAAGGATAATGAAGAAGGCACGGTGATCAAGCTGTCTATCTTCTTCATTCATTTCTTAAGACGCAATATCTTGACGGGTGTTATGATTCCCAGCAGAAATTACTCCGTTGGAAATCCAGCGCAGAGGAAACGTAAGGACCGAGTGTAGGAAAGTCAACGACATCATCAAGACTTCGTCTGTGCTTAAATGAAAAACGAAGATAAATCAGGAATCGAGGGAGTCTTCGTGTATATATATATACACACACACGAAGAGGCCCTACATGTATATATGTATGTATATATACGTATGCATAGGGCCTACTTGGCGCCAGAGGCTAATGTTACCTAGGTATGTTATTGGATAGAGCGCTCGGCTTGTAACGCCGAGAGTACGAGTTCCAACCTCCTCTGAGACCGTTACTGTGTAGGGACTTTGAACAAGTTCTTCACTCACAGTTGCTCAACGCCATTGAAACTTAGTAATTAGAAAGTGGCGCTTAATAAATGCAGAAATATTCAGAGACATATATGTGACAGCTTTCAAAAGAGAAGCCATATGCGTCTGAAATCCAGACCTATTAAAAAATTGAAAGAATGCGGCTCTTGATTCGTACTCTCATCGCCTTTTGCTGGCGTTTCAGTAACAGCAGAACACCGAAACGTTGTGGGAAAAGGATCTACAAAGCGACTTGGAAATTCACTCAAGAGAAAGCGGAAGCTCTTGGAAGGCGATTCTAGTCTCCAGCTACCTTACTGTTTGAAAAGAGCCTTAGATATTGCTCAGGACTTGAAATTCATGAGTTTTAGGCTGAAACCGAGTATCACGCGACTTTCAATGGGGCGAAACCTATCTGTCATCTGCTGATGAAAACTACTGTCTCATTATTGCGGCGACAGCTACCGAATGAATGGCGACCTAGTGCTACAGAAAAACAAATCAAAGCACGCCTGGACCACTGTGTTTGCAACAGTGTGATCTGATCTACTCCAATCCATTGCTGCTCTGCTCGAGTCTTGTTTGCCTATCTTCAATCAAATCGTCCAATCAATCAAATCGTATCAAAGCCTGTGTTCAGCACTCGCGAAATAAATAAATAAAGCCTGTGTTAACGCTGTTGTAATAATATATGCATGCTTCATTTTACACTAAACAGACCGAAAGGAATGCAACCAAAAACACAAATAACTCCAAAGCAAATCACAAAAAATCAAAAGAGAACTCACGCCATCTTCCCACTGAAAATGTATGTTCTCTAAACATGCAACCTAATAAACGTAAATGTACCCGTTTTCTATAGCGACCGTATGACCTCGATCCTGTTCATTTTTTATGAATTTTTCGGGTGAGGTCCTTCACAGCATACATGCTGTTTCTGATAAACACGACACGTCCATTTACTAAAGAATTTTACTCATTTTAACCGCTATATACTAACACGAGCAACTTACGAGTGATGCTTACATGAAGTCGAAATGACATAAGTAAGTAAGTATATTCTTTATTAACCAATAGCTAATCGTACATCGGTTTACAAGTATTTAAGAACACAAAAAAACTTAATATTCATAAAACATCCTAACAATAAAACATTTACGCGTTAAATTGTCAGCAGGAGGAATAATACGATCATGGGTGTGGGACCGTAGGGAATAACTGAGGGTTTAATTGGTGGGAGTAGCTGATGTAAGACATGATGTTGTGAGCATCAGTTAGTTAGTGTAGACCCTGGGCAAGCTGTTTACGCATACCGTGCCTCTGTCACAAAGCTGTACCGGCAAAAGCTGGGAAGTAAACGGCAAGTCTTGCTATGCACTGGCCCCGTATTCACGATCTTTGCTCTCGTCCATTGCCGGCTCAGGGGCAAAGAAAACCAGATGAGTGCCTTTCCTACGAATCATTTGTGGGATATGGAATACTTTACTTTACATCGTTGAATGCAATGGGCTAAAAGTTCGATGAATCGGCTAGATACGATTCTTGTGGAAAATTCCAAGACTCTGTCCTCCCGAGGAAACTCAATCTGGCAAGTGAACGGTTTTCGGACGAAACTAAATGTTAGAAAGGTTATCGAACTACTTGTTTCAATCGATCTCTCTTTTTGACAAATGGGCGACTCAAACCCAGGTCGTTCGATCAAGAGGTCTCGTTGCGTGTCACTGGGTGACAGACGACAGCCAGGCCAATGCACAATCCACGAAGTTAAAGATAAGAAACTAAGCTTCGCATTACTGAGTCAATTATTCCGAATTTCTCTTATGTATATCTGCATGTATTTATGTGTATATATGCAGTATGTAGGTGTGTATGCATTTATGTATGTGTGCATGTATGTATATATGAATGTATGTATATAAGTATGTATGTATGTATGGTTGCATGTATGTATGTATGTATGTATATATGTAGTATGTGTGTATGTATGTACGTATATGTATAAGTGTAGTCTGTATGTATATGTGTATTTATGCATGTGTATATGTACGTATGTGTATCTTTATGTGTGTATATGTAGTAATTAGGTGGATATATATACACATGTATCTATATGCATTTATGTGTGCTTGTATTTATTGGGTGATGTATGTCTGGATGTATGTATTGAGCAAGTCCTGACTGATAAAGCTCTTCAGTTATTTCGATGGTGGTATTCAGATCAAATAAAATTACAGGCTTCTATATTTATTTCTATAGGGGCTTTAGAATGCATTTCTGGGATGTTCCTTTCAAGACCAGGAGATGTGGGCGTTTGAGAAGAATGCCTCCCGTAACCAAATGAAATTTGCTAAGCTGGAATAACTAGAGACTGTCTCGTCTTGTGGACCCTCGACGACATGAAGGAACCGGGTAACGAAATACCCTCACAGTAGGACGGCAATTCATAACGTATTCCGGGCCCAAGACCGTGTTGCGGTGAATATGGAGAATAATGACAAGACGAGCAACAGAAGACACACACATACACAGCAGACAGATACAGACAAACAGACACAGAAAGACACAGACAGACACAGACAGACACAGACAGAAACAGACACAGACAGAATGACGGTGAGGCAGACAGACCGACGGATACGCAGACAGACAAACGGACGGATACATCTAAACACAAACGGACAGGCAGACAGACGGACGGATAGGCAGACAGACAGGCGGACGGACGGACACATACAGACAGACAGCCAGTCACATATAGTCGTCTGCCGTTGTGTCTATCAATCACTCTGCGGTGCGATATCTGGACCTTCACGTACCGAGTCAGTCCGGGCCTCTGACTGGATCGTGATAAACACCGATAACACATCGCTCCTCCTTCGTATACCTTCCGCTGAAAACAACCTCTGCTGGGTCAAGGACAGGTCTTTTCCATTCCAATCCACGGATGAGGCCAAATTAACGCTAAAACTAGATGGATGAGGAATGGAGTCATAGGGATTTCGTATTTTAATTAAATGAAATTTACCAGTTGACCAGGATTTCACACTGGGAAATGCAGGGCCTGTGGAGCGAGCAGAAATGGTTGTAGCCCTAAAATAAAAACATCCAACACAGTGCAATTCGACATGATAGAGCACAATACTATAAAATAGAAAATAACATACATGTGGCATAATACAGTGTAATAACACACAATACACATGCAAGACAACAAGACAACCTAACACATACAAGACCACACAAATACAATGCAATACAACACATACAATACAATGCAACACAATTCAAGACAAGACAACACAAATACAGTGTAATCCCATACAATACCATGTAATATGAAGCAGTGCATCGCGACAATACAATACAATAGTATTTTCATCATCAATTGTCGCCAACAGCGCAGCATATCCTCAAAACAATTTTTCACTTCGTGGGTATCTGTTCCGAAAGAACTTTTTTATTTATTTGAACTGAATTTATTTTATTTTTTCTTTATTTATTTCACTTGTAACGCGCAATGTCAGTGAACCTGAATCTGAGGCGCGGGTGTGTTCGCTGGGTGCCAAGATGGAGTCATGTAAAAGCCAGAGTGAAGTAGTTAGTCTTAAGAAGTGATTTAAATGATGATAGCGAGTTTGCAAGTCGGGCCTTTTGGGGCAGACGATTCCAAATGCGAAGAGCACAGGAGCTAAAGGCACGTGATCCTACAATTGTCCTGAACCTAGGTTCTTGCAACAAACCAGTATAAGAAGAACGCAAGAATTTAGGAAGGCGATTTGGAGACAGCAAAGTATTAAGATAAGTTGGAAGGTCAGTGTTCTGAGCCATAAAGGTCAAGCATGCAACTTTAAACTTAAACAAGGGTGCTTCTCAAGAAAACGTACAGGAAGAGCGTAAATGTAAAATCGATGAATACCTTATATTGCTTTTTACAGTTAGCCTTAAAGTCGTAGTTGTAAGTAGATTCATAAATGTGTGTTCGTATAGATTTCTAGTCAACCGCGATGCATAAAGAGTTGCGTCACGAAGATGTCACACGAGGAAGATGGGAGATGATGCCGGGTTCAGCTGCTGAGGAGGATGAAGAGGAGGAACTGGCGGTTGACAATTCCTCTGGCATTCCCAGACTGAATGGAACTGAAAAAGGGATAACAATCGTCCTCCTCCAGCAGAACGACTTTGCAGTCGCAGTCAACGGGTATCCAATCTAATCCAATCTAATCCAATCTAATTTTATTTTATTTAGTTTTATTTATTTAAAGTAATTTTATTTAATCTAATTTGTTTAATCTAATCTAATCTAATCCAATCTAATCCAATCTAAGTTTTTAAAATCTAATTTTATTTAATCCAATTTAGTCTCATCTAATTTAGTCTAATCTAATCTAATCTTATCTGATCTAATCAACCCAGCAAGCTAACCACTCGATTATCGCGCACCTCTGCTAACGCAAAACCACGATCGTAATGTGTGTCGGGTCGAGCTTTGTAAATCATAATACATTTTGCAAACGATTGTATGTATTATAGATTTGTGTAGATGTGTGTGGATCGAGACACTTAATATATCGCCTCTGAGATACCTCACAAAAGTGCTCACGCATGACTATCTAACTGATTGGAACAAGTGCTGCTCAAGACACTATAAGACTGTTTCCTGAATAGAGTCAAACGCAACATTAGGTAAGTGCAGCGGAAGACTTTTCTAAGAGGAAGGTGCAAGACTGGGAAAGGAAAAGTGGATGTGGATGCGTTAGCACTCTTCGTTCGGCCACACAAGATCTCCTGTTTGTCCCTTGCATGCAAACCGCTGCCCCCAGTCCAGAAGCTTTGCCTACGTTGGTCCCACTTGCTGGAATCGTCTCCATCGAGAATTGCGACTTGAGCTCCTTTCTCTCTCCTCTCAGTGTTCCGCGGGGCCCTGAAGACTGTACTGTTCAGCAGTGATTTTACTTTTTCGGGTCGGAAGCACCTCTGTTGAGTTCATCCTCTAAGAGGCGCTTTATAAATCTCAAATTACAATTACAATTACAATTCGTGTATGTCATTTGTAGGTATCTACTTCCAGTTGTCGTATTTTCGACCGTCGTGACAAACGTTCTCGTCTGCGCCGTTCTCCTGAAGCCGAACATGCGCACTGCGACCAATATGATCCTCGTGGCCATGGCCATCTCAAACATCCTCACCGGGGTCTGGCCACTCCCTTGTTACTTCTACTTCTACATCGGTGGCCACTACCTCGACTGGCTGCCTCACAGGTGGTGCAACATCTACTTCTATCTGACCGACAACCTTCCGACCATCTTCCACACGGCTTCCATCTGGTTAACGGTAGCTCTTGGTATTCAGAGGTATGTCTGTGTCTGCCACTCCACCCATGCTAAAGAGTGGTGCACCGTGACCAATGCCGTCCGTATGGCTGTTTCGATCAACCTGGCCGCCATGCTGTCGCAGGTCAGTCATTTCTTCGTCTACGACTACGTTCCAGTTTCCGTGAGGTCGCTGCTTGACCCGGAAGTGTTTGTCGACGGTTGCTTGCAGAAGGTCAACTCGTTCGTCAAGGCGCACGAGGACATCCACTTCAACGTCTATTACTGGTTTCGCATTGTCTTCATCCATCTGATTCCCTGCTTTGTTCTCGTCGTCATGAACGCGATGCTGGTGCACACGATGCGCGTCGCACAGCGACGCAGATGCCAGCTGCTGAAGCAGAACCGGAAATCGGAGTGTCGACGCCTGGCGGAGAGCAACGGAACGACGATGATGCTCGTCGCCGTCGTCGGGGTTTTCCTGCTCGTGGAATTTCCCCAGGCCCTGCTGTTCATCATTATGGTGGCAGAGATTACGATACTCGACGAGAGCTCCCGGCTGATGGAACCGAACTCGACGGAGATGGCAACGATGTCTATCAACCTGTTCATCATGCTCAGCTACTCGGTCAACTTCTTCATCTACTGCGGCATGAGCATGCAGTTCAGAAACACGTTCAAGGATCTGTTCGCGAGAAAGAACGCCGATTTTGAACAGCGACCGGGAAGACCCGAGGAGTCCGTCTCTTGTGCTGCTGGAGAACGATTCCTGCACCTCAGGCAGAATAGCAAAGTCTAAAGCATTTGCTGAACTATCGCCCGGAATGGTGCCAGTTCGGTTCCAATGCGAAAACAGTTCCGACTCGGCCCACTTTTGGCACAATGCAATGAGACGATTTTGAAAGTATTCTGTTGTCTTAACAGCAGAACTTCATAGAAACCAGTATAAGTGGACAATGTGGGTGGAAAATTTCGAAGCCCAAGCAGGAAATCGGTACTCACGCAGTGGTAGTTTGGATAAAACACGATTTTGACTAACAATGCCACAGTAAACGGCATCGACAGAACAGTTTTATATCTTGATAACAAATTTCCATGTCCTGGCCACGTGGACCAATCACAATATTTTTCGGAGCTGTTTTCGCCCGGGACCGATTTGAACTCACACTGGCGTATTACGGACGATAATTGTAGAGTCATCTCGGAACCAAGGTTCTTAAAGTCGTCTGCTTGTTAGTTCTTTACATCGGCCTGATAAGCTTAGGAAAGACCGCATCCTTTGCTGAATGTGATCCTCAATTAGGATCGGAGCTGTTGAAACTTGCTCTGGACAGACTCGATTTTATATCTAATAAGAGATCGAAAATGTTTTGATCGAGCCACTGCCGTCTCGGGATTTTGCGAAGATCAGCTTGGCGTCGCTGATAAGACTGTCTAAGGAACTCCGGATTAAACGTTGACACTTTTCCATAGGACGATAGAATCACACAAATGAATAATCGATGCCATTATATTTTGGTCCAAATATGATACGCAAATAGATGGGGAGCGTCTTAGAGAGACTTATGGACAAGAAGATAGTGAGAATGTAGAGAAGAAAGAGCAACGGAGAAGGAGAGAGCGATAGAAAGATACAAAAATATGTATATACAAAATACTTATACAGAAAGATATGTGTCTCTGAGAAACTGATAGAAAATAAGATAGATAGCGAGAACTAGATAGAGAAGAAACATCGATGAAGAGCAAAGCTTAATTAGAGAGAGAGAGACAGAGAGAGAGAGAGAGAGAGAGAGAAAGACAAGTAGCGATGGATATATATATATATATATATATATATATAAAGACAGTAGAGAGTGTGGAAAAGAGATAAAGAAAGAAGAAACAAAGTGTCAGCAAGATAGAGAAAGAAAGAAACAGAGAGAAAGAGAAGGGAGAAAGAGAGAAAAGAGAGTGAGAGATAAACAGAGAGAGAGAGAGAGAGAGAGAGAGAGAGAGAGAGAGAGAGAGAGAGAGAGAGAGATACAGGAGACAAATGGCTAAGAGAGAAGATAAAGTGGCGGTGAGACAAGAAGATGAAGGAGATAGAGAAAGAATGAAGAAATTGACCAAACAAGATAAATCGTTTATAACGCACAGATAAACAAATGCGATATCTAAACCCAACTCCTAAATGATGTTGCTTGTCTCTTTCTGCTTATTCGTTGTGCATCTTAGAAAGTCAGAAATATTGACAATATATTACAAAGGATAGACAACAAAAACGACGATGGTTAGCAAGAAAATTTAGGAGAGCCATCAACCATATTACTCCCAGCAGAGACTCAAAGTTGATTCTTTTTCTAATTCATTGTTATTTTTATTATTACTGTTATTATTATTATTATTGTTGTTGTTGTTGTGGCTGTTGTTGTTATCATCATCATCATTATTACTATTATTATCATTATTATTATTCTTACTATTATTTTTGTTATTATTCTTACTATTATTGTTGTTGTTATTATTATTATTATTATTGTTGTTGTTGTTGTCATCATCATCATTATTACTATTAATATCATTATTATTATTCTTACTATTATTGTTATTATTATTCTTACTATTATTGTTGTTGTTATTATTATTATTATTGTTGTTGTTGTTGTTGTCATCATCATCATTATTACTATTAATATCATTATTATTATTCTTACTATTATTGTTATTATTATTATTATTGTTGTTATTATTATTATTATTATTATTATTATTATTATTATTATTATTATTATTTATATAGCAGATAATTATGTTAAACAAAAGTATGCATCCAAGGCGCTAAGCGCTTGTGCAATAACGATTTGCTCAGCGTCCCTATTTAAGACTTCTTCAATATCCCTATTTAGGACTTCTTCAAGATCCCTATTTAGGACTTCTTCAAGATCCCTATTTAGGACTTCTTCAAGATCCCTATTTAAGACTTCTTCAAGATCCCTATTTAGGACTTCTTCAAGATCCCTATTTAGGACTTCTTCAAGATCCATATTTAGGACTTCTTCAAGATCTATATTTAGGACTTCTTCAAGATCCCTATTTAGGACTTCTTCAAGATCCCTATTTAGGACTTCTTCAAGATCCCTATTTAGGACTTCTTCAAGATCCCTATTTAAGACTTCTTCAAGATCCCTATTTAGGACTTCTTCAAGATCCCTATTTAGGACTTCTTCAAGATCCATATTTAGGACTTCTTCAAGATCCCTATTTAGGACTTCTTCAAGATCCCTATTTAGGACTTCTTCAAGATCCCTATTTAGGACTTCTTCAAGATCCCTATTTAGGACTTCTTCAAGATTTCTATTAAGTTCCATACACACTGATCTTCTTATAGAAGAAGGAGACTTCTAACCTGCATTCTCTGCAATAAAAAGCAAGAGTTCAACTACTCGAGCAAATTCAACGGCCTAATACTAAAATATTTCTGATTAAATTTCAAAGGGAGAATGATTATAAAAGTCTGAATATTTCTATTCAGTCACTGAACAGGAACCTAAAGAAAAGAATTTATACGGAGCGTGGTACTGTATGGATCGGAAACATGGACCATCAGAAAAGAAGGCGTCAGAAGACTGGAGGTTTCTGAATTATGGATATGGCGCAGGATGGAAAAGGTTAACTGGAGAGAGGATAACAAATGAAGCGGTGCTTCAACAGGTGGAGGAGAAAAGATCTCTGATGACTGCAGTAAGAACGAGACAGAGGAAATGGATTGGACGCATACTGAGAGGCGATTCCCTCCTGAGAGATATCACAGAGGGAAGACTAAAGGGAAAGAATTGAAGAGGAAGACCGAGACAAATGCTACTAAACTGGACGATGGTGGACGGATACGATAAACTGAAGGAGGAGGCCCAACAACGTCAAGAATGGGGCCACTGGACATTCGAACCTGCCCGGGAACAGAGAACTTGAAGAAGAAGAAAAATATGTCTAATGTGATAAAATAAATAGCACATTCATAATTATTTATAGCGCTGTTTTTGTATTAATTGAGCTGTTTTTTTTTTAGTTTTTTATTAGGCAAGAAACGTTCATATCGGCCGAGTTTCCTAATGGCGTAGTCATTTATCGGCCTATTTTTTACCAAATTACTGATGTTATTTGGCTCATAGTGAGGCAGTTGTCAATGCCTCTCTCTTGAGGACTGCACATCGGCGTTAAAGCATCAGGGACAATAGTCTCACTATTGTAGTTCCTGCCAGCCGTCCAACATTTGGACCTTTGCATTGTTGTCCACTGTACAATTTATGCAGCACATTCCAAAGCAGCATTCTTCCATAGAGATGCCGTTAATAGCTTCCGCCAAAGCAAAGCGCATTCCACTCTGCCTTCCCTGGCTTTGTCCCCTCACCTTCCCCCGGATTCTGACCTGGTTGAGAAACTGACCACAAGATGGCTCTTGCGGACTCAAGTTGAACAACCGACAGTGATCAGCAGGTTGTTGGGACGCCGAGAAACTTCGAAGATTTACATTTACATTTGCATGTTGATCGCTACTTGAGGAGAAAGCTATCGAATCCCGTTGTCATGCGAAATCGGAAATTCGTTGCCGAGTCACATCAACCGCAAAGAAGGACAACATCGTTTCTGAAATTGAAGTTGTCGTGTTCGCCCTTAGACATGCAAATCCTTCAAGTTGATGACCAATCGGTTTCTTCCCTTACCTAGTGTTACAATTTGTCATTGGAAGCAGCAGGAAAACGATTTGTTTGCAGATACGGTATTTGCAGCGAACGGGGACAGAGCTTCGCAGTGATAAATTGTCTCTACAATCCACGAGTAGGCAGTTTCGTCTTTCCTCTGCTAATTGCTTTACCTTAACGTTGTCTTACATGGCTTCATCGTTAAGCACCACATCATACAATATTTAACCTTAGTGTGTCTTACCTTACCTTACCTTTGCCTTACCTTGTCTTTCCTTCTCCTACAATAAATCGTAATTTCTTATGTTGTCTGTTCTTACCTTACCTGACATGACATTACCTTAACTTACCTTTTCTGCATCCTTCTTCCATGCATCAATCTGTTTCTTGCCTTACCTAAACTCACCCTAACCATCCTAACCTTGTTTTAATTTACTTTACCTTACTTTACTTTAGCTCAACTTACCTTACCTTAGCCTACCTTGCCTCATATTACGTTGCCCCTACCAATCTCTCTTGGACCGGTCTTCTCGCACCCCACCATTAGGTCTATCTTTCCCATTTACAGGGAATTTCCATAGATCAACGAGGAAATCTCTTTAATATCCTCTTCTCTAATATTCCAAAGTGATATATTAATCTGGTTTATGAGTATATTTAACCTGCATATATACACACACTCATTTATATATATATATATATATATATATATATATATATATATATATATATATATATATATATATATATATATATATACATTCACATATGTGCAGACTAAATATAAATAAATAAAATATTGCATGTATCTATGAATGGATCTATGGATTGATTACCTGTCAACAAATGTAATCTATTCCTCTTCAGACATGTCAAAGGCCAAGTGGAAATGCGTTATTGATTAGTTCAGGAAGCATGAATTGATGTACGCTATGCAAATTTATATCGACGACCCACGTATCTGTAGGAACCCTGAGCCCATCCTTAGCAAGAATCAAGTGAAATTAGAAATCGTGATATATAAACATCACCCCAGACTGTAATGCATGTAAATATGTATATATGCATGTATGTATATATGCAAACAAGTATGTATGTATGGAAGGAAAGCAGGTGTGATGTGTGTATGTATGTGTGTATGTATATATGTACGCATGCATGTGGGAATGTATATATGTATGTATGTGTGTATGTATATATGTATGTATGCATGTGTGTATGTGTATATATATGTATGTACGTATGCAGGTGTGAATGTATGCATGAATGTGTGTGTAGGTATGCATGTACGCATGTATGAGTGTATGTATGTATGTATGTATGTGTGTATGTGTATGTATGCATGTATCAAAGCATTCATATGGCGCCTGATAACATGGCCTACCTGCAGATAAATATGCGGGAGGCAAACTTTGAAGAGATTTCTAAAGTAGAGACTAAAATAATATACGTATTTGCTAAGATAAAAATCAAACAGAAAATCTCCGTCTTTCCATCGTAATCGTAATCGTCATCTCGAGATTTCCACAGCGCCCAACGAAAGCCAAGTCGTGGGAACCAGCTTATTCACAGGCGCTCAGTCAAAACAAATCGATAGGCAAAAGGGTTCGGTTTCAGGTCAAGATCCAGGAGTCAGGCAGATGCGATATTGATTGAATAACTTCCATCAGGCAAACAGACAAAAACGTCCAGACGTGACGAACGAGACAATGAGAAGAAAACGCTCATGGACGGATGAATACTTCTCGATGTGCTTTTGAAACCACATGATCCCAGTGAAATGCGTCGATGTCTAAGTCGTCAAGCCCCATGACAACTCTTAAGCCGAGTCTGGATAATGTTCAATAAGACAGTAGTGAAATCATTTAAGTAATGCCCGTGGCCTAATCTGACAATAAGGCTGTCTGGATATGATAGGCGCAACCTGCGACATTGTAGTCAGAAGGATGGTGAGGGTTTATAAGCATGCACTTACTTAGATTCAAAGCTAATAGGCTCTCTTCAAAATGTGAACAAATAAAAGCACACAGATACAAAGTGTTTTGCTTTAGTCAAAAGTTGTATGCATATACAGTATGCACTGTTGGCAGACAATGCATGTTGTCACTACATGAACGTCTGCAGTTACCTAAATAATAATAATAATAATAACAATAATAATAATAATAATAATAATAATAATAATAATAATAATAATAATAATAATAATAATAATGATAATGATAATGATAATGATGATGATAATGATAATGATGATAATGATGATGATGATGATGAAAATATAATAATAATAATAATAATAACAATTTATATAGCGCCGTAACACAACCGAGGTCGAAAAAGTGCGCTGTACATTCACCAGTGCATTCAGCCGTTTGCATTTTGTAGGTGGATTAAAAGCATTGATCATCCACAGATATCCCTAAAGTTACCTAGGAAAAAGAACAGTCTCGTAAGTTAGCCCCAAGAGGCAGCCATGGGTATGAAGTGTTAGAGACTTCATTTTTCTTAGCCTCGGCATATGAGAGGACAGGTGATCAGTCCTCTCACTCGCCACTGACAATGTACGATCAGTGTGCTCATTATAGCTGAACTGCCCTGGGGACGCAAGTGGAGTCGAAAACTTGAAATAAATTTCTTCCCTTGTGATTTGAACTCTAGACCTCACGGTTGACAAACCAGCAGGCAAACTATTATTTTTTACCCGCGGTACGTGTAATCCATCAGAAACAAAAATTAGCATAGGAGCAAGCAATTCATCTGGAACTAGCAATCATTCTCGTCCCGTCTGAGGCCTGCAAACGTGTCCTGAGCGCAGAGGCATTATAATGATGTGTGCAAATTGAAGAGTTGAAAAAAGATGAGCTCTCTCAAGCGGATGACCACAGATAGCGGTCAGTCGGCTGTCCAGTTCAGAAATAACCTCAAGGGCTGTCGGGATGATTGGTTCCTATTGTCTCAGATGCAATTGGTAGTTAGTCGGCTGCCCAGTTCAGAAATAACCTCAAGGGCTGTCGGGATGATTGGTTCCTATTGCCTCAGATTCAATTGGTAGTTAGTCGGCTGCCCAGTTCAGAAACAACCTCAAGGGTTGACTGGTCCCAATGTCACAGATGCAATTGGTACAGAGCTGTACGATGGATGGCGATTGGAATATTTTGCACATTAATTTTATGAATTGCAGCTTATTTAGCTGCGTCTGTGGGTGAAACTGATGTTAGGTGAATATATGACACTCCACATGGCACAGTTTCTGGATCACGAGCTCGGGGAAGACCCAAGATGACATGGATCGATAACATCAAGTCGTGACCACTCCATGTTTCTGATACGACGCTAGCAAGTGCAGTACAGTTAAGCAACAGCGAGCTGGGTTAGTGCTTGAATATGTGACCGTCCGTCGGAATCAACATGTCACATTGCAACCTTTTGTTACCTGAGACAAAGGACCAAAGCAGACTTTGGTCCAGCCAATCCTGGGCTCGAAGACGGTTGAAGACAAGACAAGTGTGAACACCAGTGTCATCTCAAGCGAAATATCTGCCAGACGACCACGGTACCAGAGTTGCTACATCCGGTCGTTGTCCATAATTACGAAGAATGCCAGATGACTCCTTAGAGCTAAGAATGTCTCCCTTTTGAAGAGTTTTACAGATCATGTCGTCAATTCATTTGACTTACAGCTAAAGTAAAATAAGAAATCAGAAATATATTAGTCTTTGCTAAGCATTGCTTCGGCTGAATCCGTTAAAGCGCCAAAACAACCTGGATCTCAGAGTTCTTTAGGATGATGCTAAGATTGCCACAGAATATGAAAGGGACATAAGCCACGCAGCAGTTTGGAAAAGATGGCATAACTCAGCATCGACCAGACAATTGAAAACCTTTTCGCTATCTTACCTTGCCTAAACTAAATTCACACTATTAAAGAAAACCTTTCTAATCTTACCTTGCCTCTTTTTACCTTAATTAATAATATCCTATTTAATCATGTTTGACCATTACTTGCATGATCTTACTTAACTTACCTTAATTTATCTTACCCTACCTTACCTAGATTTGACTGATGAAACTTTAACTTGCCTCAGCGAACTTAACCATACCTCGCACAACTTTACCATGTCTTTATTTACTTTACCATGCGATATGGTGCTTTACCATATTGCATCTTGCTATACCATACCATGCTTTACCTTACCATATCGCATCTTACTTGTTACCTTGCCTTACCATGCCTTTTCTTGCCATGGTCATGAGGCCAGCTGTGTCCGTGAAGATAAGTTCACCTACAATTAGGTGAACACGAAGAAGACCTGCTTCCCAAAAAGCCACTCCTGTCAAACACCATAAGAGTACCTAAAGCACGGCATTAATAATTCCTGCGACACCTGCCCGCGCTGTCATTAATAGGCTTTCGGAGTATTAGCCAAGAATACAGAATTGCAAAGTCCGTCCAGGGAAAATTTCCCTAAAAGCCTCTCTCAGAACCCGACTCTAGACGCTCGTCAGTTTAAAGGGAAATCTTCATGTCAAGCAGTTAACCATTCTGTGCTATTGAGACATGTAAACAACTCCCCACTCAACCGTACAACGAAAAGGTTGCACGATAGTAACACTTAACGAAGCAATCGCTTTACGTGTCTGAAACGACGCTAGCAAGTGCAGTACAGTTAAGCAACAGCGAGCTGGTTTAGTGCTTGAATATGTGACCGTCCGTCGAATACAATGTGTCACATGGTAACCTTTTGGTAGGTGAGTATATACCAAAGCAAGTTGTGAGGCTTAAAGGTGTCCAGTTATTGAATGGTGGGGTCTTGTTTGCGCTTTAGTCGAATATGAACATGGGAACCAAAGTTTCAATATCTAATATAATCTGGTGACTTCTATAGCGCCGTTATCATATGCCCAAGGCATCATTCGATGGTCGCTTCAAGTCAAAATATCAATCAAAAATCATAGTCCGTTGGAGAAGCCAGGTCGAAATCCGATAGGTCAGAGAAACCAGAAGCTAGGCTATGGTGGGTAGACAAGTTGAAACAGTTGAAATTAAACGTGTAAACAACTGTTACCTTAATCTTTAACTGGTGAATGAACTGCATAGGATCTCAACATTTTTACCACACGGGATATCACGCCATTTGGCTCTCACTCAGCCTGCCATCCTTTATTGGTCGGTACCACATTCGAACAGTTCAATCTTGATCAGCTTGAACTCTCGCAACTCTACGCCTGGGACAAAGCTTAAAGCGGAGCTTCTGTTGAGATGTGTCAACAAGTGGTTTACCTCTATCTGTTTACCTGTAAGAGTGAAGTTGCGCTCTCAAGTCCTGACCTAGTCACAAAACACCAGTGGAGACTTAACAGCTGAAGACTTTCAAGGGTCAAGTCCGACAGAGAATAATAGTTCGTCTGCCGATAACGTTTCAAATGCAGCCGCGTCTGCCTTTAAAGACTCGGTGAGTTCTTCCTAAGGGAATCCAAGCTATGGCGAAGCCTTGGCTAATCCAGTACTACCCGGAGTATATCCTGTTGAATTAAAAGCGAATCTGTTCTTGTTTTGATAACTTTCATTTAGCTAATACTGCTACTAACGCTAATACTAATACTCGTGGAGCAGATACGGATTTCTCATACTGACAACATGCTTCTGTTACTGATTCAAATACTGACAATGCTTCCAAAACTGAACCTACTACTGAAAATGCTGCTGATTACAATAATGCTACTGATACTGACACTGATTCTGATACTGACACTGATTCTGATACTGACACTCATATTCATCATCAGTCATGTGTATGTGTTCATAATCTCGAATTTAAAATCTTAATCTTGAACTTGAGATGCCAGTTGCGGTTGACAGTTCCTGCAAGATGCAGTCATGGACCTGTACATTGAAATATGCAGCTCACGTTATCACCTGCGTTCTAGAAAAGACAGCCATTTCTTAGTCCGTAATTCATAACCGCGTATTCTGTATCTGAGTGAGTGTCAGTGAGGGTTAAGCCTAAGATTTTTTACCCAGAAGATTTACAAGTATATAGACTAAAGCGGATGAAGGGCTTGCTTACATGACTATTAATTTGTCCACGGAGCTCATTTTTCTCATCATAGAAAATTGAACTGGCACATTATAGAAGTAATATCTCGTAGCAGCAGACATTGTTGTGATGATAAACATTACCTGGTAATAAACTGTGCCCGGCATCCAGGCGCTCTCTCTGGTCCCCATCCGAGAAGGAATACCATATGACGTGGTGCCAACTCAGACTTCCATCCATCATTGGTCTCCCTCGGGAAATGTGTGCCTTCTGATCAGGGAAGTTACACGCATTTTCCCCCCAACACTTGAAAATGTGTCGAACCGTGCACATCATAACCCTACTAAAAGCACAGTTGTGAATTACAATATAAAATAGGATAAATATATATTAATAATTATTAAATCCAAACTGCTCTCAAAATCTGAGGCCTCTTCTCTATGTGAGGCCTGGGCCCAGCGGCCCCCATCTTTGAGTGAGTGTGTGGGTGAGTGGGTGGGTGGGTGAGTGAGTGAGTGAGGGAGTGAGCGAGTGGGTGAGTGGGTGGGTAGGCAGGCGAGCTAGCGAGCGAGCGAGCGAGTGATTGATTGATTGATTGAGTGAGTGAGTGAGTGAGTGAGCGAGTGAGTGAGCGAGTGGGTGAGTGGGTGGGTGCCCATGGGCATTTCCAGCGATTAGCGTCAACAGAAGAACCTGCATAGCGACGCGAGACATGAGATAATCGCTCCTGATGCATTCAAATTGCTGCTTTCACGCTTCACTTAATAATCGTCTATCACACGGGTCATTGGGAATTCCACGGACCTCCAGCCCTCCCAGGATAACAACGCTGAATACCTTATTCGCTTCTTAGCATCTCTCTCGAGCTTTTGAGTTACTGCGGGTGAGGGTTAGGGTTAAGGTTAGGGGTTTGGGGAAGGGTTAGGGCTTAAGGTGAGGAATTGGTTGGTAGGGATTATGGTTAGAGTGGGGTTAGGGTTACTAGTACCTCGCTAGAAATACTGGTAAAGTGGCTTGAGACCTATTTGTACCGTCTTGCTTTTGTTGTCTGACAGAAGTGACTCACCCACGCTTACGAATACTCGTTGACCTGATAAGCATATGACGTGTTAACAAATGCTTTACCTTCTTACTCATTAAAATTGCTCACTTACTCACTTACTTATTGACTTACTGACTTACTGATTTAGTCACTCAAACACTAACTGGCTCACTGACTCATTGACCCACTATCTAACTAACTAACAAACAAACTCACTCACTCACTCGTTCACTCGCTCGCTCGCCCGCCCGGGACCCACCCACTCACCCACTCGCTCACTCACTCGCTCACTCACTCACTCACCCACTCGCTCACTCACTCACTCACCCACTCGCTCACTCGCTCACTCACTCACTCACTCACTCACCCACCCACCCACTCACCCATACGCTCACTCGCTCGCTCGCTCGCTCACTCACTCACTCACTCACTCACTCACTAACCCACTCGCTCACTCACTCGCTCACTCACTCACTCACTCACTCGCTCACTCACTCACTCACTCACTCACTCACTCGCTCACTCACTCACTCACTCACTCGCTCACTCACTCACTCACTCACCCACTCGCTCACTCACTCACTCACTCACTCCCCCACCCACTCACCCACACGCTCACTCGCTCGCTCGCTCACTCACTCGCTCACTCGCTCAATGCATCTTCCCTTTCTCTTCTTTCTTCTCTGTCTATCTTTTTGGGTCTCCGTTAAGTTTTCTCCTTGTTTGATTGTCTTTGTTTCCATCATCAACCAAATGATGCAGAAAAAAGTCCGCGTGTGGTCTGTTATCTGACTTCTTTTGACTGATGCCGATGATTGTGGCCTTCGTCGACGGAAAACTCGTGTTTATACCGCGAATCGATCCAACACCAAATGATATGCAGTTGGGTTGTGTGGGTGTATTTATGTATGTATGTATCCATGTATGCATGTGAACATAGAGATATGCACGTATCTATGCAAGTATGTATGCAGGTATTTATGCATGTATGTATGCATGTATGTATGCATGTATGTATGCATGTATGTATGCATGTATGTATGCATGTATGTATGTATGTAGGTAAGTATGTATGCATGGATGTATGTATGTATGTATGGATGTATGTATGTATGTGTTTATGTATGTATGTAGGTATGTATGTAAGTATGTATGTATGTATTCAAGTGTGTATGTATGTATGTATCTATTCGTTATGTGTGCACATATGTATGTATGTATGTATCTATTCATTATGTGTGCACATATGTATGTATGTATGTAAACACGTGTGGGCATGTATGAATGTAAGTATGCATGGATGTGTGTACATATGCTCGTATAGTATCTAAGTATACAGGTAAGTATGCACGCCTGCATGTATGTAATCAAGCGGCCTGTGTACATATGTATGTATTAGTGTCTGCAGAAAATATTTATAAAGCGCCCATAGGGAATTGTCTTAAGAGCCTCTGTAGTTCCATCAACGTGGCCCACGTGACCAAATTCTTTCCATTTCTTCTCAAATTGCCTGCTAGACCTTTGGCGAGTAGCATAGTCTTCGTATCAATTATTTAGCGCCATATGATTGTTTAGAAACAGATTCATGCCTGAGAATCGAAGGATTTTTTCAGCCAAGACATTTGCAACAGCGACTGTTCTCCTTCAAGACTCCAAAACCTGTAATACTTTAATTACTATTCATACCATACACATACATACATACACATACATACACACATACATACATACACATACATACATACACATACATGCATACACATACATACATACACATACATACATACTTAAAAACGCACATGTACACATATACATTTTTATACATACATGTACATAAACGCATACATACATACCTACATACACATATACATTCATACATAACTACATACATACATAGATACTTAAACACACATACATACACATATGCATATATACATATACATGTACATAAACACATACATACATATATGCATGCATGCATACACATATACATACATACATACCTACATACATCCACATACATACACAAATAACTACATGCATACATATATATAAACATATACTACATACATATATATAAACACATATACATGTACATATATACATATGCATAAATACATATGTATACATATACATGCACATAAACGCATACATGCATACATTCATATATACATACATGCATACATACACATACATGCATACATGCACGCGTGCATATAGGTCTATGCACACATACACTTATTGGACGCGATGGTGTAGGGGTATGGTCTGTACCTCATAACCGGAGGGTCTTAGGTTCGAATCCGCCTCAGGCCACTGTGTAGGTTCCTTGGACAAGTTGCTCACCCTCAATTGTCTGTGAGGAAGGCAACGGAAAGCTACCTCACTCATCTCATCCCCGGGTGACATAAAGCTAATGGACCTGCCTTCGGGCACAGAACTCATCATCATCATCGAGACTTAATATAGCGCCTTTTACGTAGACCTAGCTCATAAAAGCGCAGCTGACGTGAGCCCATTTGCCTGGGTATCTACGAAGCCGCAGAAAGGGTGCTTGTCGATTAGAATTCGTGACCTGTGCCATGCGCACTGATCGTATTGGCATTCAGCAGATGACAAGGGGGTCAAATCAATCTATGGAGGTTGTCCTTTTCTGCAGACCCATCTGCGCATGACAGCGACGGTTAATGTGAAGACGAACGGTAGACAAACTCACTATGAATTCAATAGATTAGCTGAAAGGATAAGTGGTCGTTTATCAGCCCACTTATTCGGTTTAGTGTTCGAAGGGCACATCTGTCCTAACAGAGCATCGCTGAACTGCGTTGTGATTCGCTCTTCGCAATACAAAATACACTTGCAGCCCTCCAGTTTTTCGGCCGATTTGCTGATTCAACGGATCCACTGATTCGATTTCTGCATTTATGGCGCAGAAAAATCGATCTTAGAAGGATCAAACCGGTTCAGAAAATTGTATAATACAATGCAGAAGTTTAGCTCCCCTAGAACTATGCATTCAAAACGGGTAGAGTTGCTATTGTTTCCATTCAACGGATCAATCGATTCGATTTCTACTTTTACAGCGCAGAAAAATCGATCTCAGACACTACATTCAAAACTGGTGGAGTTGATATTTGTTGATATTTGGTAGCGCAGATGGACGATGTAGTTGAGCGTTGGGAACCTCAGGAATAATTTACTTGCTTGAATCCTCAGATAGCGACAGTTTTTTCCTGTTGCTGGGCCAAAGTTCCGGATTACAACTGCACAATCTGTCCCCACTGCTGAGCCATTGGGGTTTTCCGTTCTCGGAACCTCGACATTTTGTTTCAGCGTGCTTATCTTCCTTAGTTTCATTTCTATCTCATCGAACTGATCCTTGGAATTAACCGCGATTCGGTTTTGTGATGCCATCGATTGAAACCAAGTGAATTATCATAATGGCGCTATAGAAGTCCTAAAATTAGAGCTTAGCTTGCCATTACTTTTCGCTCTATGCATTAGATACGATCACGTAATGTAACTTGAGCTTCATTCTCTCCCCCTCTCAGTGTTTCGCAGGCGCCTGAAGACTGTGCTGTTTAACAATGATTTTACTTTTTCGGGTCGGAAGCATCTCTGTTGAGTTTATCCTCTAAGAGGCGCTATATAAATCTCAAATTACAATTACAGTTACAACTTAAATTTTATGTATTTAAGTACTCTTTCGAGCTCTACAAAGTAGCCGTCTCAGAGGAAGCTCGAACCCTGACACTTGGCGATACAAGACGTGTGCTTAACCAGTCGGCCACCAGCTGAGCTATACAATCGATCACAGTGTCGTCCCATGTAAGTGGTCATCCAGATAGATGACTCGAAATACGACGATCAAGATGACCGAACGAAGCTTAACATGTATGGCCGGAAGGTCCAGACGATATTACACGTCGGTACACGACACAGTTTTTGAAGTAACGCCTGATAGTCGTAGACACTACTGTAGTCAGAAAGCTAACTGCAGACATTAAGTGATAATATAATATAACATAATATAATATTGCATAATATAATGTGATGTGATGTGATATGATATGACATGACATGATATTATATGATATAATATAATATTATATGAAACTATAATGTATAACATGACATAGTATAGTATAGTATACTATAGCATAATATATGATGGTATGGTATAGTATAATATGATATAATATAATATAATATTGTATAATATTACATAGCATAGTATGGTTTGGTATAGCATAGTATAATATAACATAACATAACATAACATAATCTATTATACTATGACTTCTATAGCGCCGTTATAATTATGCATAATAATACCATAATCAGCTCACTGTTGCTTCAGGTGAAATCGTAGTTCAGAATCATAATCTGTTGGAGAAGACCGGTCAAAATTCGATAGATCGGTGAAACCAGAAGTCGAGCCGCGATTGTTAGGCGAGTTGAAACGGATAATAAATCTGCAGCTTAGACCTGAATGACATCAAAGAAATGACAGAACGCAGAGAACTGGGCAACGAACACTGGTACCAAATTACACTGCTTGTTGACAGAGGCACCGTGTGCGCGAACAACTTGCTCAGGGTCTTTACGCGGAGTCGAACCAGCAACCGCATGATCACTGACCAAACGCTTTGCCGACAGACCACCGTGCCGGAAGAAAGGTAATTAGAATAGGAGGGATTAGAATTGTTTTCAATTTTGAATGAAGAGCCTGTGCGGGAACAGTAAGAGGAGCAGAGTTTATGAGTGTTCCAGTCACATTATTGTCGTGTGGTGGCAAGCGTTAAGTTTAAGGGACGCAGCTGCTCCGAGCTTTAGCCGTCTGACCAGACGTAGCCTAGGCAACACGTTGGCAACGAGCTGAAAAGAGGCGAAGTCTCTTATAAACACACTGTTTCCATTAGACGCCCAGCTGAGACTCACTCTTTCTGTCTGTCTTTCTGTCTGTCTGTCTGTCTGTCTCTCTCTCTCTCTAGATATATATATATACCTTTGAGGTAAATTCATGAATTAGCGCGATATAGGTGTGTGATTAATAATAATAATAATAATAATAATAATAATAATAATAATAATAATAATAATAATAATAGTTAGTAGTAGTAGTGGTGGTGGTAGTAGTAGTAGTGGTGGTGGTGGTGGTGACGATGGTGGTGGTGGTAATAGTAGTAGTAGTAGGAGTAGTTGTAGTAGTGGTAGTAATAGTAGTAGTAGTAGTAGTGGTAGTAGTAGTAGTAGTGGTAGTAGTGGTAGTGGTAGTAGTAGTAGTAGTAGCAGTATATCTTTCCATCACCCGTCTTTTGCCCCACTGGCCATTGGTCGGGTTTTGCAATTCGATCTCTAGACCAACTTTCAAAGTTAAATTACATAACATTACATCACTTTAAATTGCAGCACATAACCTAAAATAACGTAGCATAACACAACATAACATAACATTATCTCACTTTACATCGCACTGCATTACCTTGCATTACTGTCCCTACATAGATAGGATGATGAGATAAGATAAGATGAGAATAGATAGCGTAACCACGAACAAAAACATGAACATGGACAAAACGTAAAGATAAACAAAGATATAAACAAATGTCAGCAGCTATTACAAAGATATAAACAACCATAAACAGCTATTACAAAGATATAAACAACCATAAACAGCTATTACAAAGATATAAACAACCATAAACAGCTATAACATAACATAGCAGCAGATCAGAATAAGACATGTCCAAGACACATTAAGTAACTGTGATTACATTTCAAATATTTATAGCCACATTGACATCTGCGCTGGTTTCTTGAAACTATGGCAACCTTCAAAGTCTTGGTATTATTAATCAATTGCATTAAAGAATTGACAAAACGCACAAAACTGGAAAACACAAACTGTGTAGATAGCAGAATATTGTTATTATTTTTTTTATTTAATCTCTTGTTATATCTCTTGGACAACTTTTGTGCCACTTTAAAACATCTTGCGTATCTGTTCTTGAGTTTTCTTGCTCCTGGCTTCCATAACTGCGCCTGAATAAAAACATTCGAATATTATTATTCATAGCAAGACCGCCAAATAAATATTGCACTGCGTGCTTAGGAGTCACTTGGCCGATTTTTCTGCCTAGTTTCTGGCTGGGTAAACGAGGCAGAAGATCTTTTTCAGTTCATGAGAGATGACAGCAGTGGCTTAAATATTGTGGCTTCCTTCCATTTCCTGACTGTTTGTAATTCGGTCGAGATTGGCAGAGGTTGTGCGAGTTCCAGGTGAAGGACAGAACGGTTGGATGGTATATAGCGTGTGGTAAGAGTGGTAAAATCCTTTAGAAATGCGTCATTAAATCAGCTTTAATCAAAGCAAAGGTAACACGTTTGTCTATACATCCGATGGAAGCTCTTAAGAAGTGTTAGTTAGTTAAGTTTTTTGGTTCTTATTATAAAGGTTCTATTTGTTTAAATCCGGTTGGACTATACATATATAAAACAAAGATATAAACAAATATCAACAGCTATTACAAAGATATAAACAAATCTTAACAGCTATTACAAAGATATAAGCTAATATCAACAGCTGTTACAAAGACATGAATAAATATCAATATATATATATATATATATATATATATATATATATATATATATATATATATATATATATATATATATATATATATATATATATATATATATATATATATATATATATATATATATATATATATGAATTAATTATTTCGTCATTTCACATAGCATTCCATGTGACATCGGCGTACCCAAATAAGCGAAGCCTGGTTCTTTCTGGATCTGCCATCTGCATCCTACATGTGTTCTATGTACTATCTTGTATGCTGTTGTTTTTGGGAGCAATAAATAAAAAGAAATGAAATGAAAACTGAATGGCTGCTCTTCAGAAGTGAATGCTGAGATCCGCTACGGATTTCCGTAGCCCCGCATAGGTATCTCACAAAACATACCACTCCGGCGCTCATGATCTAGGCTGAAGTTCTAAGTGAACGACAATTAATTAATTAATTGTAATTAATCGAGTGATAGCTAAAGAAGACTGCGTTATAGTGCCTGCAGGCGTGACTTTAAATGCAATAAAATGCGAGGACTGGCTTGAGATTTTCACGAATGTCTACCGCTGTTTGTAGGATCGATTGAGCATAACGTAGTCTTTGGTACGCACTTTCTTATCTCAGACACAGCTGTCGCATTTGTTGAGACTCTCATTAGCAACCTGTTCATGCGCTGGTTCAAACACCGAGCACGATTCCAATCTTCATCTCGGGTCGAAATATCCTGACGCATGCAACTGTGTTACGACGATACTGAAATGAATTGGATGTTGGTTCTCGTAAACAAGTCTGAATCAGCACAGTATACTGTGATGCAATGTATGGGGCAGGAACGTAGCAATAGATTGTGCAGGTTGTGCAAAGCACAAGGGCCCACGAGACCAGGGGCCCCTGTGCCCCCAAGGGGCCAAGGCCCGGTTGTTCAATTACTTAAAGAAAAATAAAGTTCAGTTTGCACAAGGGCCCTCGGAAGGCTAGCTACGCCACTGGTATGGGGCACGGTGGCAGATTGGATAGGGCGCTCGGCTTGTAACGCGGAGAGTACGGGTTCGAGCCTTCACTTAGACGGTTGCTGTGTAGGGACCTTGAGCAAGTCCTTCACTCACGATTGCTTCGCGCTTCAGATTCAGATTTACTGACCTTGCGCGCGTAATAAATGCATAATAATAATAATAATTAATCATGAAATATTATTTGAAGTAATGCGATGTGTAATAATGTAATGCATCCTTGTAGCGATGGAGATCCGGTTTAGTTCAGTAATTAATGGCAATTAGTCGATTAATTATAAAATAGTTATTAAATAGCTAGTTTGTCGCAAGAACAATATTAGACTACAATAGTAAGAAAGCCAATTCACATGATAATGATTATGATGATGATGATGATGATGATAATAATAATAATAATAATAATAATAATAATAATAATGAGGAGGAGGAGGAGGAGGAGGAGCAGCCAGACATCAGCGGACTAGCCATCTCAGAATACAATTTTTCATCCAGAATTTTTTTTACTTCCTGAGGGATCATAAATACCTCGGCAAAAAAGTAATAGCAGCAGCAGCAGCAGCAGCAGCAGCAGCAGTAGTAAACCCAAGACACACAATAACAGTAGAACTCTTCAGGAGTCCTTGGTTTGCCAAAATCAGTGATATCGCGCGGTGTTAAAGCATAAGACAAATCCTTACAGTCTTCGACAGCTCAGCTGCCATAGGGTTGTATAGCATTCGCCATGTAGCACACTAGACGACACGCAAGAAGTGGCGCCTCTATGCACATGCCGACTCTCTTTCTAACAAAAGGAGCCGAGATTTGCACCAAAATAATACAACTACTGACTTATCGTCTCGTAATACAGACTTACACCGACAGGTGGAGCAATAAGGCGCTGCCAACGCACAGTGCCAGAGAAAAACGAACGTGTATGAGTCTGAATTTCACGCTCATACGACTTTCAGTGAGTCGCCAGATTGTCTTTACTTACTCCAAATTAGTCGGCATAAATAACGCGTCCATTCTATCCAGTAAAAGCCAGTCTGAAAAAAAAACAATTTCCGCAATTCACTTCTTTGTCTAGAACTGCCACATAAATTCAGTGTCTGCAAGCGATTAGACGCCACTGTCCATTCAGCGAGCACGGCTATCGAAGATAAAAGCTTTCTGTTGGCCGACTATATCCAGATTTACGGTATTCGTAATTTGCCCATTTTTATGATTGTTCTTCTTTGTTAACCGACTGCTAAGCATTCTTTTCTTCTTTTCTTCTGTTTTCTTATTTCGGCCACGCCTTTTAACTTGCTGTGCTCGTTTTTCCTATTCTTGCCAATTTATGTGACGCGTTTTTATATAGTATATCGTTGCTGTTACTACTCCTTGTCAAAGCTATGGTAGAGAGAGAGGTCTTATTGAATTGATACATGTATTGCTGCCTTCTTATTTGCTCAGGTCCATTCATTTGTCGTGGTTCCTTGTGCTGATTTTTCACTTCAGTCATATCTGTGGCTGCTCTTTGATGACGGTAGCATTATTTTCCATCCTGCGCTTACTGCAAATTTATGTAGAACCTCTTCGACTCAACCTCGAGGTCTGTCTTTGTATCTCCCGTTACTTCTTTTGGCTGATGATATTGAAATAAATCCTGGACCAGTTAGAATTCAGAGCCTGGATATTGGTTACTTAAATATTTGCTCTCGGCCAAATAAAGCAGCAGCCTCTGGTAATTTCCTTCGAGAGCATTTCTTACAGCAGGTCTGGGAAGACTTTATTTGCAACTGCCAAACCAGCAACTGGGATGTTTCCGCAGGCCAAGTGGGATTTATACTGGTGGCCTGGATGACGTCGCTCCAAAGACAACGTCGAGTTTATTGGTATTTCAGGCTGAAGAAAAGGGTTTAATATAAATGGAATGAGGACATGCAGTTCAAGCTATATATTTTGCCTCACCTGTAGGCATAGGTCTACCTTTACCGGAGAAAGGTGTAATCCCTCAGGAATAAAAAAATACGTTAGGAGCTGTTAATGGGTTATTGTCATCATCATCATCATCATCATCATCATCATCATCATCATCATCATCATCATCATCATCGTCGGCATCATCATCATGGGCATTATCATCATCTTCGGCATCATCATCATCACCACCACCAGCATCATCATCTTTGGTATATCATCATTAGATATTTC